>VXBT01004536.1:326055-348272 GCA_013400235.1 Oriolus oriolus
CCCCCCCCAAAAAAAAAAGAATTAAAGACATCCATCATTTTGTTTACCTGACCAAAAGACACACAAACACAGTGCTGAGAAAGAAAACAAAAACAGTTGAAAAAAATGGATTATTAAATTCCTGTGGTTCATTATCATTCCCAATACAGCACCAAAACAGATTCCTTAACTTGCAGTAATCTTGTTTCCCCAGTACCACACATCTATTAAAATGTATACCAAGAATAACCATTTCTTCCCCAGTCTGCTTACACAATACATCTGTTCCCCTGTGACCCCCTGATGTGAACAGAGAAGGGAATTTACACTGATGAAATCTGCCTGTTTACATTATTCACATATGAAGAGAAGAGCAATAGATTAATCACCTTCTGCTGAAAAGTATTTTGTCCCCAAATCCATCTCTTTACAGATGATACATTAGGTGGATATATATTAATTTTCCTTAAACATTGCAGATGAACTATATCAGCCACACAGAATACAATCAGTCCTTATATTAATGAAGTAATTTATCACTCTTGTGAAAAAAAACCCAAACAAACCATAAATAAATGAGATGTGGGAAAAACAAACAAAACCTTGTATCACTGAATACTGTGGCTCCAATGCTTTGAAAAAGAACAGAAAATCTTGGGGCTTGGTACTGCTGTTACCTTTCATTAACTGTAAGTGTTTCTGCCTGGGCTGTTCTTTCCCAATGATGCAAAGAATAACTGCAGTATACTCATTCATTCCCCCTTTTTTTTTCCCATCAGACTGTACCTGAGATTAGAAAGATGTAAAATGCCATTGGGCTGAGTGCAGGGAAAGCATCTCAAAGAGATCACATTAAAAAAAGTTTAATTCCTTACTTTGAACAAGGTGATGCTAAACTTACAGGAAACTGAGAAGTGTAGCCACAACTCAGCTTCAAGCCTTTTTGGGGGGATTCTGGGTTTACAGTAACATACATCTCAACTGTATAAACTGTGTCCATACTATATCAACTTAAAGCTGCATTAGTTCAAGACAATTTAGATTTAATTATGCCAAAGCTTTCAGTAGTGCCACATCACCAACACTATATGTTAAAGGATAAGTAAAACCTGAACTTTATGTTTAACCTTTAGCAACAAAATACTTGAAGAAATAAGGTGTAATGAGAACAGAATGAGATTACATTTCAAAGAATTCCCAAAACATGACCAACTGTAACTTTCATTGTAACAAAAGAAGATTGATTAAAAAGGGCAAAAGATGACTTACCAACAATCTCTTTTATACTATCTTATGAATAAGACTGACTGGTATTAGCTGCTAGTACTGGTCAGTGAAAGAACAGGCATCTCAGTTTGGCATAATAGATGCAAATATACATGTTCTATCTTTATTAATTGCTTCGGTATTTTAAACACTAAACAAAAATTCTACCATCTGTCTAGGACATCCTTCCCTTCCCCAGTCTGCCCCAGCAGTCTGAGAAGAACTTTATTTTTACTGAAACTCCCCCTGACCCAACCCCAAACGGAACTCACCCTATTTTAATCAGTCAATGTAGTTACCTCAAACAATTAAGAAATAAAATGGGATATACACTTACTTTTAATTTCTCTTTGTACAAACAGTGGTCCTTTCTTAAAGCCCACCTCCCAACACAGTTAATGCAGGTTGCATGCAGAAGAACTCTTTAATATAAAAAACCACTTTAACTTCTAACAGGCTTTTTATTTCTCAATTACAGTCACCACCACCAAGTAAGGAATGTTCATTACCAAGGTAAGGCTTTTATCTATCCTATTTCCATCTGAATGGCTATAAAATGACTGATTAATTTACTAAACAATACCAGATCAATTGATTTTCATCTGGCCCACATCACTGATCATTTCAAGTCCAAATCCAAGACCCACATTCACGTAACAAAAGCAGTACAACGCTATTAACTACAGCTATTAGTTACAAGTAACTGTGCCCCTATGCAAGTGTATTAACACCAAACGTGATGGAGGTAAGACACAGGAAAAAAAAGTCTGAGTACCACACGACAAGGTTAGATTAACTTCTAAAGCCTTTATTCTTTTAGAAAAGACAGCTGACTCAGGCAATTCCAGCAAACAGTTTTTATCAAAAGGCCAGAGAAGCTGTCCAAATAAGAAAATACCTACTTGTTTCAAAAAAACCAGTTTGAACAGGCAGAATTTGAAATATGCATTTAAACAAGCTTACTTATTTCACTGGCAGCTTTTCTTAACATGGAACCAAATGAGCACACCACCAGGGCAGTCAGGTCATACATTACTGGTTCCTTTGGTTTCAGACGTTAGCATAAACAAAACAAGAGCGTATTCTCTCCTTTCTAAGTTCTGTTCTTCAGTCAGATACCACGAAGTGTAATACAAATCCTTCCTAGAAAACAACAGAAACACTTCCCTCCACTGTTAAAGAGGCAAATCCAATCCCTGTGCCCTGTCCTCTTGAATTGCCACTGCATCTGTGTACAATTACATGAGTTCACCCATCTTGACATCACAAACACTCTACAGGTTAGTCTTTACCTGAAAATTCAGACCAAAGACATTTTAAAACCTGAGTGATTTTTAAAATCTGACGTATTAAATGATGACCAAGATCTTCAGCAACTGCATCAAGAAGCTACTGCTCAAGCTACCATTCACAGGAGGAGTCTGTTATCATTAAAAGCAACTCAGAAGAGGGCATGCAGCTCTGGAATCTTTCCCAGAGGCTTAGTTTAATCAGGACAGAAAATCACGCTGATGCTAAGGCACCTGTAAAAGATAAGACAGGGATGGAATGGAAGAAGACACTAGGGAAAAAGAAAGCTAGAAAATAAGTAAGGACTAGAACAATGAATAAATGTGTAAGTCATTCTCAATTACAGTGTACCAAGAAACAAACAACTGGTTAGCATTTCTTTGATTTTTCAAGCCATCAATCCCTCCATTAATATACATGCATCTTTGCAACGTCTCCATATCCTTACAGAACTTTAAATCTGAGGATTACTCATGTACTGCTCACGTCTCCTCTCATTCATACGACCTAGTCATTCCAGTATGTCTCCAAAAACATTTTGTAATAAATAATACATAAGCAATCAGCCCTGAGTGTATTTTTTCCTCCAGCTAGTGACAGAGAATAGGACTATCTTATGGGCTTCTTGTGCACTAATAAATTATTTATGTACCAAAGATTTACTGACCTTACCTTATGCATTACTAGAATGAAAATCGTATCATTCTATAAAATCTTGCTTTTGTATTAAATTGGAGAACTAACACTGTTGTATTATATGGTTATATCTCTGCTTGGACAGATTGTTGTCTACCTGCTCCTGCCTACATGAAGGGATGAAACAATTAATTAAAGAATAGGTTATGTTTTGGTTATATAATGAAGATTAATTCAAAGAACTTGTTCTCCTTCTAGTACTTTTCCATCCAAAAGTAAGAAATCTGAAGTTGACTGTGAATCAGTCACA
Source organism: Oriolus oriolus (assembly GCA_013400235.1). Lineage (NCBI taxonomy): Eukaryota > Metazoa > Chordata > Aves > Passeriformes > Corvidae > Oriolus > Oriolus oriolus. The sequence goes on from VXBT01004536.1 coordinate 329,537, forward strand.
GGGATAAGAGAGTAAACAAACCCAAAAAGCATTCACATAAACCCTAGAACAGCTATTAGTCACTTTTAAAAAAAGTTATTACTGCTCTTGCAAATATTAAAATGAAGATAGAATACCTTAAACTACTATTTGCTTAAATGATAAACTAAGTATTCTCTGGATGTGTCCAATTACACACAAAGAAGAGGAGTCAGGTTGTCAAAACGGAGAAGTTACAAAGTATGTTTTGTGAGTTTTGTAGAACTCCTTCAAGAACTGATTCACAAAATGTTTTTTTCCTAGACTACATGACATTCAAGTAATAAACAGAAGTTGAAGGTGTTTTGTCTTAGCAGACAAGCTGACACTAAGACGACATCCTTCTTCAAAGGCTGCATACAAAGTATTCAAAAATGCATTTCTGTATCACAGAACAGCTGGGACTGAAGGGAACTCTGGAGGCCTTGTCTGAGAACCCTGCTCACATCGGGCCACCCAGAGCAGATTGCCCAGGACAACGTCCAGATGGATTTTCATTATCTCCAAGGACAGACATTCCACCTGTGGATTTCATTATCTGTGAACAGACTGTCTGTAGTATCCATTATCCAGCTCACTGAGAGTAAGTGGAAATTAAAGTATTTGGCTCCAATAATATTACATGTCACTCAGCAGCAATAGTGTTCAGGTCATATATTCTTTGAGTAGACTACTCCAGCTAGAAAATGTATTTTGCAAGTTTTAAATTCTGAAGAAGTGGTAAGTGTTCTGCAGACACAAAGGTAAGAATATCATATTCATCCATGAGATATAAAAACACAAAAGACTGTTTTGCTAACAGGTATTGCTAGGTGTGCTAGGACCCAAAGACACATTTGTAACAAACCAGTTGGTGGCTGCTGAGGCAGAATCCCTGACTGAAACACGAGTCCTCCTTGATGGCACGGAAAACAGCGTAAAGAGGAAGCAGAACTGTTACTCAAGAGAGAACGCACACCGTTCTCAGAACAAGCTGAGAAGTAGCATGTTGTAGTGGTTCATTTGTAAATTCCCCTTAACCTCCTGCTGTATTCCCATTCTCCTTTATTTCCCCTCTCTTCTATAATGTTCTATATTATTTTATTTGTGGAAACAGAAGTGGAAGTCCTAGTACAATGTCTTACAACCATGCAGACACTCGGCCCCACAGACTACACCCAATAATACATTTCCATAGACTGGTCTTAGTGTCAGATGGATTCTCTGTAAACATAAGAAATGTTTCAGCTATTCAGAAGAAAAAATGTCAACAGATTAAGAGACTAAAAGAAGTCTTTCACCTGCTGGGTTAAAAGAAGAAGATACATTTAATGCCTAGAAACAATTGCTTGGGATGCATCAAAGTTAGTTCTCGTTTTCTGACAACCCGTTATCTACCAATGTACACAAACGCACAGACTTCAAACAGTGGAATCACTTTGGGTTTCAAAATTTTGCGTCTTCCTTGTGTGCTTTCTTTAATTAAGTCCTCAGAGCATTATATCCCTGTACAATGACTAGGTAAAATGAATGTGGTTCCTCTCTCTCATACCTCATAAAATCAGGAAAAAGTAATGAAAATACTATTTATTGATAGCTGTTCCTTCATATACACACCATCTAGTACCTAACAGAGTACTGTAGAAAGTTACCTGCAAAATATGAGTATACAATCGAGTGTCATTATTTGAATGTAAAAATAAGACTTGAAAGTAAACTCTGCAACTATAAATATTTAAATGCTTTTGTAACATACTTTCAAGATAACCATATATTTATTGTAAAAGTAGCTGTTCCTGTACAAAAGGAATGCTATAGTACACCTCAAGCTCATTACTACTGAATACAACCTTTGGCTAAAGGCAGTTTTTCATCTTTAAAATGAATGTATCAGATGATTATTTTTCCAAGGCAGATAAAGGAAAGATTCAGTCAAGGTGACAATTACCATCTGGCTAGCTACAGCCATTACGGTGCTCCCAATTAAACACATATACAATATTATAATGAATGTTATTAGCATTACAGTGAATGTTTACATTGAATATCACCATATCCATATATTACTAGAGGTATTAAAGTCATACATACGACTGCTTTGGAGTCTGGTAATACAAAAGATAAAAACCATGAATAAATCAGTGTCAACACTCTGTAAAATTCAGTTCCTTCCTAAAGGTTCTTCATACATGGATGCTACCATTTACACTCTTGTCTTTCTTACACACGCTACACCCTTCTCACCCCGTTTTGGGGACTGACTACTTCTCTGAGAGCTTGCTGGGAGCACAAATAAGGACAGAATCAAAATAAGAACAGACATAAAAATCAGTTTAGACTTTCACTCTTGTAAGTACATACCAAGTTACGGGTTGCATAGGGGATGGAGAACACTGCTCATCAGCATGAATATAGAACCAACCATGCCTTGAAAGCTGCTAAAGACAGCAAGAGTGTAATATCTGAACACTCTGTATTACTGCTGTCAATATATTTATAAAACTACGAGAAAACCAAGAACGGTGTACTATTTAGTTCTTTTTTTAAGATTTAAACCTTGTGAAATTTAACTTTCAAGTTACTAAAATTCAAAGAAATACAGTTACAAGCATGTCTGACTAAACATATTCAGAAAACTGTTTCAAAACAAACCTGTGAAATTTAACCTTCGCATTTCTGTGGAACTATTTCACCCTCTAAACAAAACCAGACATAAGCAGACTTTTTGCTACTGAATTCAATAGGAGCAAGATAAGGTACTATACAAAATTTGATGTCCACCTCTAGTGAGAACAATGTTTTACTTAAAAGACAGTATTAAAATACTATTACCTCCAGCAAGGATCTTCTCCTCCAAATCATTCATTTGTTTCTTGTATGCTTTTAAAGCAGCTTCTTTAAACGATGGTCGTATTCTTTTTTTCTTTGGAATTTCAGTAACTTCAGTAATTAGCTCTGGGACATTCTGATTTTCATCTTCTCTTATTTCTATTTCAGGAGCCATGTCACTTTGAACTTCCAGTATCTCTTCACTGATCACACTGTCAAACTGTGTGTCATATTGCTCCTCTGGTAGCATTGCATATGGAGTTTCATACAAAGACTGGTCCAGTTCATACTCTTGGACCTGCTCACTAGTTTCACTGCTATTAGTTCTATTTTCCAGTTTAGCAAGGACTTGTTCCATTACTTCTACATAGTCTGTTTCATTCTCACCAGATGGTTCAATTAAGTCTTCCTCATACTCTGCTTTGTAGCAATAAGGCTCAGCATAAACATCAGAATCAAGTGTTGTACTTGACTCATTTGCAGTAGACTGAGATAAAGTTCTAAACCTTCCCATAAAAGATGATCCACTGTCTTCATACCCACTTAAACTTTGTGTACTTTTATTCCAGACTACTTCTAAAGCTGACTTAGCACGCTGAAGTGTAGATCCAAATTTAGGAAAGCTGAAAGTCTTATCAGAAAGATCTATGCTTAGTCGGCTATGCCATGATTTAGGGGCAGTTTCCTCCGAGTCGTCACTTGGTAGCTCACTCTGACTTCGGTACATCATAGGCAATCTGTTTTGATTCTGATAAGAGGAGACAGAATTTGTTTCCTGATAATCATCATATTGACCAGTCCACTGACTTTGTGTTTCGCTGTCAAGCCCTGGACACGATGGAGAAGTACCATCTAGAGTGAAATCATAGCTTTCAGTATCATACTGGAGGTCAGAGCCTTGACCCTTTCCAAAATCTGTCTGTTGGTCTGAAGGGCTGCTCATATCATACACAAAAACTTCCTGCGTGGATGAGTCTAGGCCCAAATCTGCCCCTTGTTCCAGCTGATTCCAGTTTTTCCATGGGGAAAGATCATCCTGTAAAGAAAGCTGACTATCATCATAGTGGTTTAGGTCTCCAGACACACAGATTATTCCATTGCTTACTCCACCATCAACAGTTTCTATGTTTCCGACTTTGTTTTGCTCTGGATACTGTTGCATGTCTTGGGCAAAAGTCTGTTCCTGGGAACTGCCATACCAGTTTAGAGAATCATCTTGCCTTCGTTGCCAAAGCTCTCGATCAGAGGAAGACAACAGTGAACTGCCATTTGTTCTGCTAAAACACTGGTTTTCTGAAAAATCCTCAGAGTAAGACTGACACAATTTTGAGAAATCTGATTCTGAACGGCTAAGCTTTGGTGTTGCAAAGTCATTCTGTAAATGCCATAAAGGAGTCACATCTGAATAATAAGTCTTTGATTGTTTTTCCATACTGTCAAATTCTGGAGACTGATTGTCATAACTTCTGTGTGAAAAAGTGCTATTGTCAGCAGTTCTGTCATGGTCTTTAGTGTTTGGGGACTCAGCAGTTCCCTTTGCAGTGCTTGTTTTTATTTGATGTGCTGATTTAGATATCTTTGCATAACTGTTCTTATTTATATCTGATTCCAAGTCTTTATCACTGTCAGGTGACTCCCAGTCATGCACTTTAGATTTTGTCTCCACAGTTAAAAGTTTCATATCCATGCTTTCATATGTCTGAGAAGAAGGCAGTCCTCTTTCTTTTTTGTCTTTTATTTCATGGGAAAATATATCTGTAGAAATTCCAATGCCAGTTCCCTTAAGTTTATAAGACTTTTTTAAAATCAAATCTCTCTGTTGTGATGACTCAAAGTAAACGAGAATGGGTCTTGGCTTTGCATTTGGACAGTCTCTTTGCTGCCCCAGCCTTTGGGCAAACTCAATTTTAATAGCACTTTGTGCCTCTGAGAACCCCATTTTTTCCATTAATATTTTGTAAACTATGCTTTCAGCCTTTTCAAGCCGCTCTTCAGGCACATTTAGAAACCTAAGACTTGCTTTGTTTCCTGGATGGCCTATCTGCTTAATGTAGTCATGTATATCCCGAGTTTCTCTTCTGGACTGTACAAATCCAGTTCGCAATTGCTCAATTTCATTTTGCACAACTTCTACGCTACTAGAAATTTCATCAATTGATTGTTTCAGAGCATTAACATGCCCTCTTAATTCAGAGAGTTCTGTTTCAATTTGACTTATTCCCTGAAGCTCTTTAAAGATCATTTCCATAACATCATGGGTCTGGCTAATACAGCCTGTCGAACTAAAGCCAGGTTCAAGAGTATTTGATTTCTGGTGACGGCCAGTTCTGTCCAGAGATTTACTTCTTAATCCCCATGTTTTCTTCCACGAACTTAGCTCCGAGTCTGATGAGACACATTCTTGGCTCTTTTTCCATTTCCTTAGTTTTCGTAAGGCTCCCAGCTTCAGTGTGTGCAAAGTGCGTTCTCCATCCGAACTTCCATCGGAGGCTGCGAGGCTGCTTAAGCTTTTCCTGTTGCGTCTCACGGGCATTGTGTGGGATAAGTATTCGCTTTTCTTGCTATTAGTTTTTACTTCACTTAACGACTCAGAACACGAGCTATCATTAGAAGACAGGTCTGGAACTATATCTTCATTATTACTGTTTGCTACAAAAACATGCCTTTGCAGTCCATTGGCAATAGCAACTCTGTAACTGAACGTTGGAGAAAGTGAAAATTCTCTATTGCTTTCCTCTTCTTCAGTTGACAAGTTGCGAGCAGATGGGCACTTGGCAATCTTTTTAACGGTGCTTTTTAAAGCATTTGAAAATTTTGGATTTTTTGTTTGTCCAATCTGAGTTAAGTCTTGTTCCTTTTTGCTTTGACAACTCTCTTTCCTTTTTGTACTATTTCCCGATTTCTTTGTAAACATTCCTTTGCAAATCTTATATATGTAAGATGAGATCAGGCTCTTGAAGAGGGCAGAAACCATGGAGTGTAATTTATTTTAAGCTGTTTCCACAAAACACAATTTTTGATCCAGAGAAGTATTTGTACCTCCAAAGGGATCATCAGCAAATGTTTCAATGGAGACTATAGCCATATAAACTACTGAAGCTCTGGAATAACGTGATAGAAAAATACAAAAAAAAAAAAAAAAAAATCACACATCTTCTTGTTCAAAACAAAATCCTGAAGAGGTTTTGTATGTCTTGCAAAATCTCACTCTGTTGGACATGGCTTCTTGAAGTGTCTAAAAAGGAGGGAATGACATTACAATGGCTGCCAAGCAAACTTATCATTCAGTAACACTGATGATGTTTTAACTAGGTTACAATAAATACACAGATGATTCCCCATAATTTTCTGAATAGATTTTTTCATTAATAATTAAAGCTGAAAACAGTTCTAGGCAAATATTTTTAACAGCCATTAACAAGCTAAACTTATTTCCAGGCTTCTTCATCCAGTTTAATTCTCTGACTTTAACAGAAACATTCAGTTTAAAAGCTCTCTGCTTTCTTTCAGAGTACTGGCATTTCAGTTTAGATCCATATGATACATGGCAGTGATCAAAAAACCCAACAGAGTAACAAATGCTTACTAGCTAGTAAAACAGAAGTAGAAAGTTCTCTCTTGCTTTGTCTTTAGGAGTAAGGTAGGATTCAGGTACAACAAGTGAGTATTGTATCCATGAAGCACCGTTCTGTCTTGACATTGAATTATGTACACAACTATGGTTTGTGAAATAATTGCTTTGGTACCAGACTTCAACATGCTATGATAAGCCAGGACTCAAAAGTGGGCTTATCTTCATGGTTTCTCTTCTTTAAGAGGTACAACTCATAGAAAATAACTGAAAATAAAGACACCTGATGGAAATTCTCATCCTGGTTATTAAGTTTGACACTGTTTTGGTCACAGAAAAAAACCAAACCCAAACCTACACAAAATGAGAGAGAAACAAACACAATTTACAAATTGCAGGACAGAAACAGGTGTCATTACAACAGGAAAACTACTCGATATAAAAGAAGTCTAAGAAGATTTCATGAGGTATCTGGAAGTTTCTATTCCATAAAACAAAAGCTTGTATTCTATTAGAAGTGTAGTCAATACATTTTAAACATGTAAATGTACTTTTTGGTACAGCATACCATTCACCTCCCGGTTTCATAGCTGCAGAATAAAAACAAGGCAACCAGCTCTGAAAAATTCAGCTCTGAAAAATCCAGCAAAGAAGTAGTTCTTAAAATGGCCATTTTGGTTTCTAAAGCAGCTAAAAATTCTTCGGCAGAATAAGAAGTCTGTTTAGATACAGGGTATATAAAGGGTTAAAAATTGCTCTTTGGTGTCTTAAGAGGAGTAGAGAATATGAACTGTCCTTGTCTGCAAACAGCTTGGCACTGTATGAAACATTATGGTCCACTCACACACTTCCAGATCTGGTCTTTGCATTGCATAGTCTGTCTTCATTGACCTTACTACTATAGTCCATATATTTATTCATTACATACATGCACACATGTAATGGTAGATAATAAACACTGACCCCTGATTCATCCTGTAGCAGCAAAACACACTGTGCTGCACAGAGCACAGGCAAAGCTGCTAAAAGCCTGGTTGGCTTCTGGAATCCTGGAACAGAGGATGTAAACAGACTCATTTCTTTTCCAGTTATAATAAAATTGGGATGCAGAGTGAGCAGAAGAATAGAAAACATTCTTCACTCTTCCCAAAGTGGCTGTTTAAAGGTGAAATATCTGTGGGACATGAATCACATTTTTAACACATATACATCAGCATAGTCCTTGCCAATTCTTTTTGTCGTAGGCTTATGCCTAAAGTCAGAGTATTAAGAGTGAATTAAGAGCAAGCAATGTTTGGAAGCAAAAGAATGCTCAATGAGACAGCATGCAATTTTCAAGGAATGCAAACGACATCTCTCAGAATATTGAAAAGTTTTCGCTAGAGCCAATGCTGCCTTGTTTTCATGTAGTATTAGTAGAGAAAGGAACCATCCTGGGACACTTTTCAATGTCAAAGGCATGTTTCTAGATGTAGAAGCACTTGTTAACCATTCAGCTCATACACTGAATATTTGTAACCATTTATTGAACAAGATTTGAAGTGTGACTGCCTACCTCCTCCGCCCACACAGCCACAGATTTTTAAATGCCCTCTTATATAAACTTCCCTTAGATGACTTGGACATTATTCAAATGACTTCAAATCAAGAATGTATAAACAAGCCAGAAGGCTTGTTTCCTGTCTCAGCCTAAAAAACATCAAGAAATAATGAAGTTATTACTGGAATTTGGAACATTTCCATTCACTTTAAATAAGGTTTAATGCTTCTCTGTAGAAGAAGCTTGATTTCATAGCAAGCCATATACATATATATATGTGTGTGTGTGTGTGTGTGTGTTTGTTTTATCCAGTGTCTAACCAATGCTTTTTATCAGAGATAACTGAAAGTATTACAAATAGCTGAACATTCAGCAGTGAATTTACTTAAACCCAGCTTCTGACAACGCCATAGTGAATTAAAAGCTGTACTGTTACAAACACAGGGAGATCTGCTAAATGGAGCAGATTTATGTTCTCTCATGCGAGTTCTGTTCCATCTCAGCTGTATTAGTCATATGATCTGTTAATCAGTTTACAGCCTACCATTGCTCTGTCAAAAAGTCATTTTCTACAATTGTACATCTACACATGGAATCAAGTTTGAGTCATTGCAGGTCTCATCCATTTCTTTCTGTAAAGACTTGCATAGGTTGTTCTTAACATTTTAAATCAATGTAAGGTTAAAACTCCATAAGATGAGGAACAGTGTTTTAAGAAGCACATAGAACTAAGTCAATTATTTGAATGAGCTGCACGTTGTCATTCGGAGACTTTCGTGTTTTATCCAGGTCTCCCAATAAAACATGATGACCTCATTTTTGGAATTATCACTTTGCTCGTTTATTGAATTAAAACAATTTATATGATAAAGTCCAACATCACTGGGTTAACCCATTCTAAGCACAAGGAATCATGCTGGAACGTTACAGCAATGAGGTATGGACTTCATGCTAGATGGCAATAAAACAGGAAACTGGAAAGCGTTATGGATTGTGAGACTAGAACCAAAATTAATTCTTAACAGGGTCCTTCTATAAAGAAAGAACAAAATGACACTTCCATCAACTTTTTACCCATAACAAGTCTGAAAATAGTTTTGTTGATCAGCTTGATGGTGAAGAGATAATTTGGACCGGTTTCAAGTACACTGCTGATAACAAAGAGTTGTCAAAATAAAAATGTCAGTTGGAAGCATCATGTATAAAGGATCTTATTCCAAGTCTAAAACTAATGTGTCAGGTAGAAGGGGGGAGGAGTGGGCCGAGTTAAAAATGATAGCTTTTTAAATAATGCAAACAGTGTATTTCAGTTACATATCTGAACACCAGACCCCCATTTCAAAAAATTATTTTAACAAATCCAGCCCTGTAATACCACTGAAAAAGAAAAGTGAATCACCTTAAAAATATAATTTTAGTATTTAAATAGAATAGCTAGATCACTGCTCAGCTTCTGTTCAGACCCTAGTAAATGAAGCTGCAGAGCAGCAGCTCTCTCCATTCAGAGGTAGCTTTGTGGATGCAGACTGTCCCCTCACAAAGCAGGAACCAGGCAGGACCATAGCCTTGCTTAACCTTCACACTATCACAGAGCTACAAGGGCTCTGTGTGTACTGAAAGGGGGCAGGGAAGAAGATGAGACTGAAGTGCAGTTTCTCTCTATAAAATACCCCATGACAGCTCACGTTCACAACACCAAGACAGTAGGGGGAACCAAAACAAAACCAAGAAGTCTTCATCTGCAATACCACTGTATTACTGACAAAACAGGCACTAGAATTTGTAGGCAGCAACATATTTCTGCGGTATGCAAAATGCTCCACAGAAATTAATTAATCAAACATAACAATAAAAAAATATGGAAACAGTCTACCCTGCATCTGCAGAAACTGAGGCTAAGAGAGGTTCTCTTACCACCAGGAACATAAGGAATCAATAACAGAATTCAGATATACAGATTTTTTAATTATGGTCCTTCACTAGTCTTGTCCTTGCCTGGGAATAAGGTTATCTTGACATAAGTGTACTTACCCTCAGCTCACATCTGCTGGGTGAAACCTAAGCTCCCTTCCTTCTGACAAGCCTACGGTGTACACTCCACACGGCTTCATTAATTTACTATAACAGGAGCACTATACTGACAATCATCTCGGATGACCTAATTCAGAAGAACTTAATTTAGAGTGCTTATCTGCTCCTTTATATTCTTCTTAAATTCTCCTTGTAGTCTTAACTACTGACATTCTTAATCTGTGTAATTGGTGAGTCTCTTAAGGTAAAATGACACTTATCTTAACACCGCATACGCTCCATGGATGACCTACCCGAAGACCCAGGCAAAGGCAAGGACAAGAGCAATAAAGAGATCTGCTTTCTCTTTTGGGTAATTACTCTTTGTTCCAAGAATTCCTCAGGTTTTCACAGCAGCAGACCTTTGCCCTATCCCATCAGCCCCTCCAACATACACACAAGAGCATGGAGTGCTATCAGCACTCTTTCCTTCTGGCTAGGAAGTGATTCCTATTGTTCTTCAAAACTATTTGGGAAGTTTACTATATCCGCTTATTTACCTGGTGATATTTCTTTATGGATCCTGCTATCCATACATATCTAACCACCCTTTGATATGTTGCCTTCTCTATTTATGGGAATGTAAAAAGTAAAACTAACCACCAAACTGCTGTTTTAAACCCCTAAGAGCCTACAATCTGCTCATTTTTTAATCCACAAGGCCTACTGCTGTCCTGAGGAGGTTGCATGTATATTCATGGGGTACGCTACAGAATACAATCTAAATATTTAACAGTCATATTGCAAGATTGGTCATTCAAAGCTGTTATGTATCTCCTCTGTCAGCATACAACTTCATCGAGTTTAAGGATAACAGATGCAAAGAGCACAGGCTTAAACCTGACTTCGGCTCATCGTGATTTAGAACATCTAACCCAGGAATCATATATAGAACTTTGTGCATTAGTGAATTAACTTAGTAGTTTAATAGTTGCAATTAAACTACTTTGTAATATATAGAAGCACATTGTCTTCGGATTAGCTTAGAAGAAAAGCTAGGATGAGCAATTTTTCTGCAGAGAAAAGTCATCTTCACTGCCTCCCTACTACCATGACCACTATGGAAAAAGAGAGGATTTTTTTTCAGTAAAAGGTTTTTTTTTGTAAATTACAGTTTAAATTACAGTTGAAGACAGACCTGAATTGAAGAAAATCCAACTATTTTACAATAACTTCCATAATTACTTTTTTAGTTATGTTATTCTCTACACCTTTGTATTTGTAATGTTTGCAATTTTCTCTGTGAAGTTAAGGCAACTGAGGCTAAAATTACAATTCAATTATTTATGAACTACTACTAAGATTGTTGGAGGCATTTAGGAGACTATTTCTTTAGAAACCTATCTGTAGCATGGTATTTACATTCCAAACATGGAAAGTGTATTTGAAGCAACAGTTCTTAAAGGTCAACGGCCTTGATTAGAACTAAAAACAAAGAAAGAGATGTGCCAAATACAGTAGATTAATACTGAGATGCAAAAAGCTATAGAACAGATTCTAAAGGTAAAAATGTGGCCCATTTGGAGAGCAGTAGATAACATAGGCCAGCTGAATGTACTAGTGCACACAAGAATAGGAGACTGCAGATGATTTGGAACACAGCTTTAGTATTATTTGACTAAATGTACTGACCTTTTCCATTTTGATGTTTCTGGTTGTTTCCTTGACTTTTTCAGTCAAAAAGAGGAAAAAAAAAATACACTGCACTGTACTAACAAGGTGGTAATTATTACTTTTTCCCTCTCTTACAGCTGTATACTTAATATATGCTGTCCTCTATAAACTCACTTTTAGTCAATGCTGTCAGTTCAAAAACTGCTAAGATTGAGAAAATTTCACCAAATTGTTCATTTCTATTTAAATGCAGACTACAAAAGGAAGAGAAAACATGGGGAGGGAAAAGTTATTTGCTGACAATATGGAGACTACTGTATTACTAAGTCAGTACCAGACATATTAGCTTAGTTGGACTATTACCAGCTTGCTATTATGTCAGATTACCATAAATAAAAGAGTTACTATATAATAATCAGAACTTATTTAGTGCCTACTAAAAACCAGAAAGCATCAACATACATTTTGACTCAATCTCAGTTCTGTCCCTAGTTTCGCCTGTGTTTTAATAGACGGTCTTTTAAATATTATACCCTGGGAACCCAAGTGATTTAATTTACACTGAAGCATAACGTATGCAGAGACTGTATTTATACACTGAGTGTATTCAAAGTTTCTTTTAAGATTAACATTTCAAAAGTTTCAGCAACTTTTCAGGATAGTAATTCTGTCAGAAAATATAATTTTTAAAAAAATCCCTCAATTTTCTTTCAGGTAAGAATTTTAATCCTCCAACTGTACTGGCCTGCATCTTGGAATGGGCAACACACTGCCTTGAATTAGATCTCCTTGGACAGGGTTTGCCATGAACTCTGCGACCATGTGTGCACTACATCACTCTGCAGCTTTGATTTTTTTCTTGTAACTACTTACAGAAATTCCCAGTGAAATGTTTACAGTAATATATCAACTTTATATGGGCAAAGTAAGCCCTCTGGATTCCATTCCTCTACAGCAAAGATTTTAACATATTTTCTAAAATGTAGTAAACTAATAGTTACATCAAACCTTTAGAACACGAAGTTATGAAAAGGAAAGTTTTTGATGAAGTGGCCTTTCATTTGATAAATGGTAGCAATCATCTGTGACATTTGCATTTGAAAAATACCACAAGCACAAATGACTACAAGTACTGTTGACAATGACATACACTAGGATGAGCAGGCACACACAGATAGAAACCATGCCTAACACCTGAAATGACATTAATTGATAAGGACGGTAGATAGCAAACATATTTCTAAATTTGCTGCAAAGACTTTATAAAAAAACCCTCTCCTGTCTTTGCTTCAATATAGTGACAACTGTGACACTCAGATTTGTACCTGAAAGCAAGAACCTCTGCTACCAACCTAAGTGAATGGCACAAATGAGAAAAACAAAAACAGTATAACAACCTTCTTAGTTGCCAAAGAATTTTGATGCTTCAGAGCTGTAATGGTCTCACAAGGCAGAAACTATGATACTACTTCATTCTTCCCAGCTTTTCACAATACTACAGTTAAAGGAAAATTTGGACTTTTCAGTTCTCATTGATGCTTTAGTGAACTGGGAGATATTCTGAGCTATGAATCTTCTCCTACTGTGTAACACTCTGGAATCCCAGTACTTTACCTGAGAATTCCTAAGTGTTTTCACAGCAATATATAGTCATTATGGTAATGTTGTGCTGACATCACTGCAGGATCAAGCAAATGGTGTAATGACAGAAAACCTTTATACAACTCTCCGAGTTGTGTATATTCCACTGAAAGAACCCTCATTTACCTTGCATCATGGCTTTTTTCTACACTAAGTTCTTTCAGATAACAGCTAATCATAATTAATAATCATTACTTCTATCATTATATCCCTTACAAAAGGAATTTGTGATGAACAAAACATGCTTTACCCTTAAATTCTACTTTTCATTCTTCTTAGTGCTTTTAGACTTAACAGCATTCTCTTGCTGCTTTTCTCACTATGTTGATTTAGATGGTAAGATTTAGCACTGGCTTTTAGAACATTCATATGTGTCAAGTAACCCTACCATTTCAATTGCCAAGTTACAGTTGTGTATTACGCTAAATAAAGGCATCTATTTTATATAATCACCAAGAGGAAACAAGCATAGTATCACCCTCTCTGTGAAAAATAGCTACAACTTTACAGGCAGTTAATTTTCACATCAGAAAGCAATTGATGTTACACCAATGAATGTTTTTAAGGCATAAGAGTTCCTGTCAGCCAGGGGTTAACAACAGTATTAAGATGCTGTAACTGATATTAACCCTTTTTGGATCAACATGTTATTAAAAAAAAAAAAAATCTTACTTCTAACTAGGCTCCACTGAAATTAGAAATGCAACAGAATGTTTTAAGATATTTCAAGACTAATGAACAATCAAATAAGCATTAAGTGGTTTTAATACATTTTTACTAGACATTATAAGACAACTATGAGTGTCCTTAGTTTAAGGGCACATAGCTTTGTGTTCTATTTCACTTATTACATATAATCAATTGTCAGCTGAAAGAAAATATTAATAAGGCAAAAAGTGCAAGAGGAGCCAGGTGACTAAAGAAATAGTCATATTTTTATATCTGCATAATTCTTCCTCTTAAAGCAAAATGAACCATCAATCTCATAGTAAGAAATTAGTTTTAGCTACTATTTGCCTCTGTAACTGCAGAAGGCAAAACACTAATTTTATCTTCTTGAACCTAAAATGGACAAAAATGTATGAAATAGTTATGGTGGTCTTTTGGGTTGTGCCTTGGAGGAGGTATCGAATAGAGGGTATTCGAAGACATAGATTTAGCTATGGAACAGATCAAGCATGTAGTCTAAGCAAGCTGCCTATTCAAAAGAAAACTGCAGGGTGTTCATTTTGGAGATTAATCAAGACCCAAAAATACATAAGCATCCGTAAAGCTCAATTTATTATTAATCCTGTCACAAATTAGGAGAAAAATACTGACATAAACAAGCAAAACATACTATATTTTCACAGTGTATTCATGTAATTAATTTATTTATATTTTTATATCAATTTAAATGTACCGACTCATTGAAAAATTCAACACCATACTGTCTTACTCAACTTATGCTGTGAAGTTACCAGCCTTACAAAATAACCCCCCAGTTTTTAATGAAGCGTTAATTCCAGAAGCCCAGACAGTTTCATGAACACTATAGCATTAGAAAGCAAATCAGTTACAAATCAATGCTTTGCAATAGCAAGAACAGTGGGAGGTACATTCAGAATGAAAATAAGCAAAGGAACAAAGGAAACAGAAAACTGTATGTAGAATAGACAAAAATACAAAGAGCATACATACCTGGATTAAATTCTTCTTAAAAATAAAATACAAATTACATACCACCATCTTTATATTACTCTCCTTTTATGCAGAAACACTGTACACAAATTCATTACTATTTTGCCGTTCTTCCTTCAGCCTTAAATGATACAACATGAGGCTGCTTCCCAGTGATTCCAGTCAAGTGCAGTCAGGCATGCTGCTAGTCTGCAACAGTATCTGTTCTAAATTCCACGGTATTCCCTAGGCAGCATTAAACGGGGATTTTTTTTCCTCCCTCTCCCATTTTTCTCCCCTCCTACAACTTGTGCTAACAGCTAAGAGTAATCGTGATGTTAGCTACTAATTCATTGCGCAGCTCAGTGCTGTTTCTCCTCTATAATAGCAGAGCAGGAGTCAGCGTCCTACTCCGGTTCAAAAACATCAACACGGGAGAGCAGTAATCATCCTGGTGCTTTATGCGCTGGGAACTTCCCCCGCCGCTGTTTTCTCCTGCCACTGCTGCCGAATGCAGCACCGGCTGCAATGGCACAGCCCCGGTGCTCGCACAGCCCCGGTGCTCGCACAGCCCCGGGAGCAGCCCCGCTCGCAGAGCAGCACACGCAGCGCGCCGGGGGAGCTGCCAGGTGCGCATCCGCGCCCGCAAGGAGAACAGCGGGAGACAGGATCTCCTGCTTGCCAGGGCCGTGTTCCACCCTAACCTTTTATTCGTCAGTCTGACACGGCCCAGAGAAACGATTGTACAGCTATTTCTTTCAGCAGTGCTTTCATCAACAGCTGATAATTTTTTGTAATGAATCTGCTAAATACCCGTCATAACTACTATCATTCCATGATGATTTAAGGGTGCTCCAGATAATAAGAAATGTATCACTCACTTCCCATGAAAAGCACTTCATATGTCCCCAATTAATACCTAGGCAGTAGGACTCAGTCATTTATTTACTGGAATTCAAATAGCAGAATGGATTATTATTGTGCATGCAGTGCATAAATTATCCTGCACAGAATACATCAGGTGGTTTTTCAAATGTTAACAGCTTTAGTAGTGTGTGTAAGGCCACATCCAGCCTACCATGTATTGAAAATTTTATTTAAAACTAACACACAAAGAACTACAGAAATGCATCCAGAATGAGCCTGTATAAAACCACTCAGTGTACACACAGCCGAAGTGCAAATGTTTCACAAAACATGTGTACAGGCATAAACCCACAACTATTCTCTTTAATCTTGGGAGACAGCAGGACTGGAATGCCATAGTGAATATTAAATTACATATCTCTCCCATATAAAAATTAAACCTTCAAACTTTTGACAGTCTGGTAAGAGCTGACAGATTTGTTACAGAGAAGCTTATAATTCTTCAGTTACTTTCTTCAAAAATATATCCAGGACACCTTGAGTAAAAGGCAGCACTCAGGAGTGTTTAACAACTTCTAGAAATAGTTAAAACTTATTGGTTGTAGCTTTCACTTTCTGCAGTCTTTGTACTATTGTTAGTATTATCATCCTGGGACACAGTGTTTGACATACAATTTATAAAGTGAAAAGCTCTAGAATCATAACTCTTATGTACAGTTGTAAATTAATATTTCGTATTTTTGCGTATCATTATAAAATGATTATGGACCATTATATTTTTTATGTCTTGCTGAAATAAATGCAACCTATAAACACCCCATTAATTAGATTTATAGTTAAGAATCAGATGAAGGAATGATTATTCAAATATTATTGTTGTTATTAGCCTGCAGCCATGACTTAATATTCTGTCTAAACAGAATCAAACTGATTCTTCAAAACTGCCATACTGCATGCCAACAAAATATACAATAAAACTTTCTTGTAAGTGCATAACAGGAAATATTCCACCGATGTCAATACTCAGTGCTATAGTCCTAACTACACAACATGCAATAATAATTCCTCTCAAAATCAACAGGACTGCTCATGTAAGGATGAAAAAAAGAAAAACCAGGCAGCCTAGTCAACCATGCCCACCCACAGTAGACTCACACTTAAGAATATCAGTTTCAGCAAGATTAAACAAATGGCCTTAAGACTACAGACAGTAAAATCAGTAAATATTGGAACAGATTTGCAAAAATATAAGGTTTTGTCACTTAATAAAATAATGTGTTTGCCAATAACATTAACTCATAATGCTTGGATTAATGTTGCCATCTTCAAGGAAGTTCCTGAGCATTGACCCTGTTTATAGTCATCTGTTCTGTAACCACATGCTGAATATTTCAGCTGAAAGCTGAACTTATTCAATATATTTGATAACCCATCATAAGTAGGACATTTTACTCCATCAGATGCATTATTGAATTGATATTTCAGAAAGAAATAAAAAAGCAAACATCAGTCCAAAGACCTTCAGAACTCATTATAGCTTATCTTCCCTGGAGTTAAAATTCTGCGTAGAACTTCTCCAAGCCAGAGATATGCTGACTTGGTTATGGTACTGACCAATCAAGAACGAAGTTTCACGTATAAATACATACTAACTACTTACAAGTGAAGTTACCCAAATGCATTACAGAGTTACATTGTATCTCTGTTTACACCCTTCTCACATCGATATGATGTGGTGACTTTCAAGAGTAAGTCTATGAGCAGAGGTTTTAGTTCTGTACAGTAGCTGAAGTTCTCACAGTTCTGGAAGCCCAGAGAGTCGTAAGTCAGTGACTGCAATGAAACTGCTGTGCACCTTGAGAGAGCAGCCGCAGCAGTTTTCGAAAGGAGCAGTTTGCACGTGTGGGCCCTGTGCATCGCAGCGGCTACTCGGCAGCAACCCGACACGCTGATGAAGCTGGCCTTGAAGAACTCTAAGGATTCACACTGATTTACTCTATTTCCCAAACACAGCCTTAAAGAAGTAACTTCCACATACAGAAGGAAGAGAAGAAATACATGTATTGGCACGTGCATATACACTACGTATAGATGTGCTGCAACTTGTTATACAGTTCCAGCCAAATCCTGTACCTTAATGGAGAAAAACAATGAAAACCCACCCAAAGAACACACTATCACCACCAAGCCCAAACCACACCCCAAACAAAAAACCCAAGCCCCAATGGGCAGCTATAAGCCTTCATGGAGAAAATGGCTGTTCTTTGGGCCTACTTCCAAGATTACACGACCACAACTTTCGGAGATGATTCTTTAAATTCTGAGAAATAACAGTCTGTCCACTGAAAATATTTCAGTAATTTCCATCACTATTTTTTGTGTAATAAGCCCAGCAATAAATAACATATAACTATTTTAGATATTATTTGATATTTCTACTGCGTAATACTTATATTGAAATGGTGACAGTCGTAAACGGATAGAATGACTTTGAAGTAATTTGTATTTCATGATGGATTTCAGCCTGGAAGTTGGAAAAGCTGTCACATAACTAAGCTATCTTTCTCCCGCACATCACCTCCCCAGTTTGCTTAAGGGATGGTTATTTCTCCCCATCTATCAAAGAAAGGCAATAACTGTCAATTCTCAAATCTGATCAGTCAATTAGAAAGAAATCTCACGGGACAGCGCTTGAACCATGCTGTTCTGCCCGAACGAGAGCGCAGCAGCGCCGGGGGGCGGTGGCCCCGGGCAGCACAGGGCCCCGCACCGAGAGCCCCGCTCCGAGGGTCCCGCACCGCCCCCCCGCGCCGCGCCTCCGAGAGCCCCGCACCGAGAGCCCCGCACCGAGAGCCCCGCACCGCCCCGGCCGCGCCCCCGAGAGCCCCGCACCGAGAGCCCCCCCCGAGAGCCTCGCACCGAGAGCCCCGCACCGAGAGCCCCGCACC
>VXBT01004536.1:350927-420559 GCA_013400235.1 Oriolus oriolus
GGGGGAAGTTTACCTGAATTGATAGGAAATAGAAGAAACAAAAGCAATTTGTACAGAATTGATGTGTAACACATTCTTGAACTTCTGCCTTTATCAGTGCATCTCCTTTTCTCAAAGTAAACTTTCTAAACATCACTTTCTGAAAGCCTCAAAGGCAACTATGAAGTGATCTTAGGACTGTTGGCCCAATTTCCCTGCACTGACCTTTCTACCTTCGTCATGTAAACTCAGAGTTCAGACACAAGACAGTCAAAATCATCTGTATTATAGAAGTAGGACTGCTCGATATGACTAATCACGAGTTTTCTTCATATACTATATGTATTAAAAAATATGATTTATAAAGCAAAGATATCCCAGAAATTCCTTTCTCTCATCAGGTATATTTTGAGCTTCCTCATGCACCAATTAACATTCAAATCATTGTCAAAATATCTGCAGCTTGGCAAATTTGCACTAATACTGAACTCATTTAATAGAAAAGAAAGTGCACTTCATTTCTGTTTTCAAATTGTCAGTTTGTCACTTTTTGTTATAATATTTAATATTTCAAATAAATTCACGAAACTAAAAAAAGCAGCTTCTTTGATGACAGTCATTTCACCCAGTCAAATTGCTGACTGCCACTTGAACACAATAATTACTTTTTAACTGAATCAGGATGCAAAATATCTATTATTAATACTTTATGAAAAGGAAATACTTGTTTGTTTCCACTTCAAGACACGCTGGCATTACTTCGAATACAAGGTTAAAAATTGTTCAACTGAAAGATTGCTTTTAAAAAAAAAAAAATTCTTTGGGCCTATTGAAATCTTTTAAAGAGAAGTTAGGCATTAATCTCACAGCCCCATGGCTCCTAAACAGAGAATGGTTTCTGCTTTCCCAGCCCTAAATTCCCACTGCTGTCATTGTGTAATACCTGCTTTAGTATCAGTTCATCAAGTTTTGTTTCTGAATAAGACAGTAAATCAATAGAGCTGACACAACTAAGCTGCTGGTAACTTCTCTATTAGTGAGCACTCACATACTGAGCATCACCACTGCAGCCATCATGTAATTCACCACAAATCACAAAGAACAACATTACAACAATCCAGTGAATATTTAATTCTACATTATATTTATTTAACATTGGAACACATCAATATTTTTAATTAATTGCGTAAGTAGTGACCTGTGGCTGCGTTATGCTCATGTTGCCAGGTTAGGAATAAAGCATGTCGGGAAGATCTACCAAGGCAGATCTGTGCCACTCTCACTGTTGATCTCCAGAATATAAAACCAGTCAATATAGTGCCACTATATCACTGCTTTTTTTTTGTCTCCAACACTCACTATTGTCAATAAATACAGTTGTGGGATGATACAAAGGGTAACTTACATGAGTAGTGTCCTGCTTAATGTTAGCCTTAGGAATGAATTACTATGCTTTGTATTTGATAAAAGGCAGATCCATCTCAGAGAGGTGACATTTATTTATTTGAATATATTTCAGCAGCAAAACAGTCTCTACTTCACTAAGGATTAGTAGCTAAAGATATAATCAAAGTGACATACACAACTGGGGTAGGAGGGGGGAGAGGGGAAAATCCATTTGATTGTACTCATGGCTGACACTGAGTCAAAAGAAAAAAACTCTCCAAGTGCATCTTTTCATAACTATTGTCAGTACTTCACAGCACTTATTTCAAAGCTGTTAGAAAACTAAGGCAAACAAAAAACCCCTCACTGTTCACTGTTCCTGGAATACAGTAAACACAACACTGAAAACCAGACACTGGGACTGGAAATTTTTTTAAAGAACTGTGGTTTAGATTTTTGCTTTAAATCAGTTAGCAGAAGCACAATCAGAGGACCCTATCTAGTTTTGCACTGTCTTTTTAAAAGCTATTAATTGCTGATACTAAGTTTTACTTCAAATTCTTAATCCCTCTCCCCTCTCAAAGAGGGGAAGGATTTCCCTAAAGCTTTTATAGATCTTATATAATTGCAACAGGGTTTAACTATTACTACTTCAAATATGCACCAAGGCAATTTATTATCTAGAAAGAAACATTCTCCAAAACAATTTGGCACTTTTCCTATCTAGTCAATGTTTGAGTAAATACTCATCAGCTACAATGCCTCTGGTGAACCACTGGGCTGTCATCTCATATTTGATCAGAACAGCCTAATTCAATTTTATATTTCCAGAGATTATCGTTAAAAGCACACATTCCAAATATTATTACTGGAACCTAAGCCACCAACATATTTCTGTTACAGTAAGAATTCATGTTTGTTTCACCTGTGAGGAAGTACCTGAAGGCCATCAACCTATACTTCCCCCATTCCAAGCTAAATCCACTTCCCTAAACCCCTAAGAATAGTTGAAAAAAAAAACCCCAAAAATTGTTACTCCTCTGTTCTTAAAGGCTTCCAGGGGTTGAGTCCTTACCTAAGCCTGCTTTGATGTCTAAAAATATCCCTCATGGTCGCTAAAGGTTGTTATTTATTTTTCCAGCTCCTTATAGACAGAGACAGCTCCCTCCACGCAGCAGTATCTTACAGCAGTTACCTACATATAGAGACTGCTTTCTGTGGAAAACTACTTAATTTATCTGTTTGCTTGCCTGAATTATGAGGCTCTGTGAGTATTATACCTTCTGCAAAATACATCAGGATTCTTTAGTCATCTGATCTTATTGTGCTGCATTGGGTTTCTTTTTATTGATGACCTTTTCTGCCCCAATACTTGCAAGTGTAAAGTTTATTTTGATCAGGCATTGGCAGAGATTCATCCTTCAAGCCTCTCAGAGTTTCTGGGCAAACAATGGCACTTAATGTCACATCAATTGTGCTAAATCAAAGATGAGATAACACCAATGTACTGTTTCTGAAAACCAGTTTATCTTCAGAAAGAAAAGACAAAAAGACCAAGGCAAACCACAGTGTAAGAGACTGAAGCATAAAGGACTAAAGACATAACTGTATTTCAGGGACAGTAACTTTATCAAAAGGAAAACCTTATTCAAATTAATTTGTAATGAAATAAAATGAAGTAGTAACTCAAGAATTAAAGAACCCTTTAAAATATTTATAGGAATCTTCCTCTTCAAGAAGAATTTCACATGAGGTATATGTTTGCATCTCCCATCCACCTGATCTTCAAATTCTTAAAAGTCTTACAAATAATAGCTTTGCCGCCATCTTTCAGCCCCAAACTGATGCTAGATTAGCTGCTGAGCAATCTGCTCTTATTTCAGTGCACCAAGATATTTTGACTACTTTGCTACAAAAAAACAACTTAATGGCACAGTGACAGCCCAAGATTCCAGCCCATGCATATTAACTTGCTGACTTAACCATCTTCTAATTCCTAACCTCAAAATTACTTTGAAGAACTGCAGTGGGAAAAAGTGCAACTCTAATATTGCTTTATTCAAATACTTTTTAACATCTGAATGAAATTCAGCTGATTCATCAAATTCAACACCAAAGTTGCTGACTGTATGGCATTAGTTATTCGGTTTTAAACTCAGAAATAATTTTATCTCACTGACTAGGCAATTAAGCACACACTGAAGGGTAACAGTTCACAGAATAAATTACCTTAAGGCTATTACAATCTCTGTCTGCAAGACAAAACGGGACTATTTGACTTGTCTGACCATTGTGTTTGATGGGAGACCAGGATTCATCCAGCCTGCCTCCTTCAGTGAGCTAACATTCAGCAGAAAATGTGATCAGTGACAGAACTGGATGCAGAAACTGAGAGCATGTGAATCAGGTAAGTACTCTTCCCACAACACCCCAGTATAAACAGTTTCCCCCGCCCCACCACCACTCTTAACACAGGCACAGTCTATGAATTATCATAAAGACAAGAGAATTCAGTAAAAAAGAAATAGGACTTGGTCCCCAAAAGAGCAGGGAAGAAACACTTCAAAATGAACAGATGAAGGTGCATTTTAGATGGGGTTTGACTCATATTTACACTAAACAAGTTTGGCTGTGCCATAAAAACACAGAAGTGATATTTTACAGCACATTGAGAACAAGCAGTATTTCCAAAAGGCCTACACACAAATGAAACAGGACATCTGTGATTCTTCAGTTTCTTGTAGGTCACTGTACACACTAAAGACATAACTGCTGTGTTTATCAGAAGTTACCAACAACAGCTCTGCACTACAGTCAAGGCTGGAAGACTGGGCAGAAGCTAAGGATATCTGAATTCCCAATCACTGATGTGAGAGAGTGGTTTGCACAGTTTAACAGAAACAGTGAGAAAGCAAATACTTGGTCTGTTTATGCAGTCAATAATGGTACCAAGTGATCATACTAATTTCCCTTAATTATTACATCTAATAAAATATCCATATTGAGGTAGTGGTATCATCAGTACAATTTGTAAGATTTTTTCTAGGAAAAAATGTTCTTAAAAGAATTTTTATTACGTATTAATGAAGCACTGAACTTCCTCAGTATCAAAAATTATTTAGAAAAAGATGTCTGATGTTACGGTATCTGGATTAATATGCAAGACCTGTAAGATGGCCAAACTACAAGCACTCCTCATCTAAAGAAAGTCTCACAATCTCATCTTCCTTCTGTTTCAGAATAAAAAATCCTGAGGTGAGGGAACCACACAGATTTAAGAACCAATGGAAGGAATTGTCTCAGCTATCAGAAACTTGGCAGTCACATCCTCAGGTCCTGCTTATACGAACTAGAATTCTTTCACTAAATTCTCCTTGACACTAAGAAAATCTTTTAAATTACGGTGATGCATCAGTAGATTTAAGAGTAGTCCTTACCTTCTGAATAGCCCTGGCCCATCTTGCTTTTGCAAAATTACCTCCATTACCTTGGTCTGTATTTCTCCTGGAGAAAAGGAGGGGAAAAAAAAGAAGTACTCAGAACAGAAAAGTATGAAAATAAATAATTAAAAGAAATCTGATAAATCTATAAACAAGTGGATTAAAGTCAGATAGATCCATCACTAACTCACAGTATCACCTTTGGATTACGGGGGGTTCTGTTAAAGCTAAGTTTACTGGCTTGAAAAGACACGATCCCTCTTCCTCATAATATCAAGCTATAAAAGAACATCAGCAAAGGAAAACATTTCCCAGTTATAGTGGCTCATAAATCAGGATTACAAAGTCTTTAACACCAAATGGCAGAAGGAGAGGCAGAAAACAACAACAACATCCAAACCACCAAGAAAGAGGGAAAAAAAGGAAACCTTTGAATTCCCTCAGTAAAGGCATATCCTTGTGAGACAGAGACACTGTCACCAAGTCTTTGCCAGCTGCACTAAAGGAGTTACTGAGAAGCCACATTACATAAAAACAATACTCCTTCCCCCTCAGAAAAGTACTACTAAACAAAAAACTAACATTTACTCCAACCTCTCTTTGAAATACAATCTGTTGCATATTTGGTTGCCTTCACACAGGAGTTGCACACTTGCACAGGACAGTTCTAATTAGGGCTCATTATTCAGCTATTTCACCACACCTGTGAAGAATGCTGGTTTAAACTGAAAAACACTAATTCCATCCATGGCTGTTAAGCACAGGTTAAAATAATTAGTGTAGACTCCAGCACACTTGCAAGATTCTAAGTAATTTAAGAGACACTGCCCAGTACAATACCAGTTAAGCTGCAAAATAAGAAGTATACAGTAAAATTCCACACATATAATTTACAGATGACAGTAGAAGCCTGTTTACCAAGTGAAGTTTTTGCAGCATATTTATATTATACTTCAGTGCCATCCCTTGGTCTACACATTACTATTTAATTATCTTGGACTTTTGGAACAGTGCTGTTTTATCTGAGTAGAAAAATGCTCCGTCTGATACGCACAGCTGAGTGCACATGATGCAAACTAAGCATGAAGAGGCTTGTCTTCCCCTGCCCTCGTCTCTGAGGCTGCATATTTGCAGGTTCAGCCTTTTTTTCTGTTCACAACCGGTTTTTTGTTTTAAAGTAAATCAACCAAGTGATACTAGTAATTGGTCCACCTCACCCTGCAGTTGTTAACTAGACTGGAAATACTGGGTAATAATTAACCTTAGGAATTATCAGGGTAATTAACCTCAAGGTCAGATGGAGATTGGGTTCTCAGTGTTGATTCAGAGGGAAGACAGAAGCAGCTTTCTCTGCCTTAACTAAAAGTAAGTAGGGAAAAGAGTATTCTTAAGTTTTGAGGCATAACGTACAGAGGGAGACAAAAACTGGTTTAACTGGTTTGCAGTACTTTTAGGAAGTCATCAGTCTGTGATCAGACCGCTGAGCAGAGCGGCCAGACACAGCAGCTGAATACACTTCTTACGCCACTTAGAAACTCAGCACAGACACGGCAAGGAGCTGCTTCCTACCTGTCCACTTCCTGCTGACACAGCGATCGGCCCAGCTCGGACAAATGGGTGTTAATTTTCTATTCAGATCTAGTAAAACGAATCAGTTACCTGGCAGAAAACACTTTATCAATACCGAACAAAGCCTCTGATGACACGTGATTTACAGGAGATCTGGGTAACAAAGACCACCAGATACTGCTGGGAATGATCCTGCTAACTGACCTGTCCTCAAGGAACCAATGTGCCAGGCAAATGCAGTACTATCATTTCTTGAAACAAAGAATATAAACAACAGCAGATCAGGGAACTTCACACAAGCATTAAGGCAGAAAAATAAGAGAATTGTATCTGATAGCTAGAAGAGCATTAACTGCCAGTGGTCGAACAAGGAAGAGTTTGAAAACAAATGACAAATGCCTCAAGAGTGCCTGAAAACCACAGTGATTCAGCATCCCTACAACGTAACGCCCAGCTGTGGTCCCTGATGCAGTGCAGACCACAACAACGAGAGAGGGAAAACTACAAGAGACACCTCAGGAGGAGTGCAGCAATATTCAGACCTGGTGAGCTCCAAAAGCAGCCCAGGTGAAAGTTCTAATGTACCATGCATCAAACTCAGCAGGTTTTCACATCTCTTAGCCAGAAGGACCAAAATATTCAATCTTGTTGCAGTGACGTACCAACAGAGGACCTGTGCAAAGGAATTCATAGGCTAGATAAACACGAGGGCTCTTCAATCGGGTTTATCAACAGCTAAGGCTTTTAACAGAAAACAAGCTACGTTGACACTTTTATTTAATAGATGTTTTCCCTCTTAATTTTGCTGGCCAAATACATTAAAAATGCTCTAGCACTGCAACGATGATTTGCATCTTCATGGCACGTCCTGTAAAATTAATCTCACTACAGACTTCATTGTAATGCAGTTAATTATATAGCAGTTGCAGTGTGGCCACATACAGACAAAATATGACATCTTCTGAATGCTTATTTGTTTGTAATAGGCAATCCTGAACATGTGCAATCGTTTCTAAGTATTCATCAGTAATGTCAATTTTGTCAGCTTTGAATGTAACTGGAAACAAACTGTGGAAGAAAAATGGAAATAATTACACTCTATTATGACATTTTTTATTTGGCAATTTCCACTCTCCACTGGCAACAGTCAGGCTGAAACTCACATCATGTGCTTAAATCAACCTCCAATGGACATATCAAGCAGACATATTTGGATAGTACACTACCACAAAACTGTTTGGATTTTTTTCCTCTAAATGTACTTTTCAGAATATTCCAGTAATGCTCATTCTTGTACAAACACGGGATGAGGCTGATGACAACTCTGAGTTTTATTCTGCATTCTTTTATAGTTCAGGAGGGGGATAGAAAGGAACAAAGAAAGATGAATTACAGCTTCTCTGCTGTTTAGAACACCAAGAATGGTACTTTCAAGAGTCTCGCTTCCAGTGCTGTAACTTTTGAAACATGCACAATTCAAGGTGCATGGGAAGTAAGCTTGTAACATATCCCAAACTTTTTTGTGAGGATTTACACACTTCTGACTCATTTGGACTGCAGCAGCACAAGTTCTTCTGGAATATCTCTGTTGGTGCAGTTGCTACCAGAGTCTTGCACACCAGGCCAAAGCAACATCAGCAATATTAGATGCACCTGGGCTACAGAAACCTGTCCTTGTTACAGCACCGGTGATCACCTGGAGCTGATGGCACTGGAACAGCTTTCAGCTGAAAACAAGGTGCTTTGCACCACTAGCTTTCAAGCCAACTCATGCACTTGGTAGAAGGAAATACTGTTCTTACTGGAAAATATATCTGGGATGTGGAACTATAGAAATGGTATCCCACCAAGGATTATTGGACTATAAAGCCATAACTCAATTTCAAATTTTTCATAGGCCTCAATTATACAGCACAGATAAAAGAATCATTATAACATTAAAAAGCTGTGCAATAAGTTTAGTAAAACATTAAGAACTATAGGCAGTACTCGTCCATCTTAGCTATAATCACATTTAAAGAAAATTAATGATGTGGTAAAATTGCAAAGGAATATTAAGTGATCTAGGCTTTCCACACTTAACTATACAACAGTAAGACTTACTTTTTTAAAGCCTTGCATAGGTTAATAAAATTTAGCATTACCCAACTGCCTCATATAGATATTTTTGGGTGTTAGTGGCAAAAGCAGGTAGACTTTCTTCCAAGATACTTTTCTGGTAGCATTAAATCTATACCCCTACACAGGCTCCCTTTCATAGATGTTCAAGTTGCTCTTGAAAATTTAGTTTTCAAACACCAGAGCAGAGAACAAAACTTACTTATAGGTCAGCAGCCAGCTACTCATCCCTACAGCAAAATTTTAGTTTTAAATCTGGGTATAAGGTTTTCTTTTCGATTTGCTTTCTTATTGTCTAAAATAGTAAGTTTCAGTAGCTATATTGTCATCTTCAATCATATATTTATATTACTGCTGGCTTTCACTTCAAATAGTATACAGTTCTGAGTTCTTGGTGATCTTCAAAACTAAAATTGCAAGTTCCCACCTTCTTTGGGACAAGGTACTAAATTTTATCAGCCTGTATTTTAAGAGCAACATTCCTACAGTAATGAAATAACAGCTTCTGATTTCTTTGAGATCACCTAAAGTGCCTAAAACACATAGTACAGCAATAACATCTGCTTTCTAGCCATTCAGATTCAAAAATTTAGCAATGCATGAACAGAAATTAAAATATGCTTGCATATCTGCTTCAGTTAAGTTCAGTTTTTTCCTCCAGCACTCTTTGACAGGTTACTTACTTAATCATTAAGAACTTGAGTCTTATCTAAGACCTACATCTTTGACTCATCTATAGAGCAAATGAATAAAGTTTGAAGGCATTCCTCATAACAGAACTCACATTTTTTTCAAATCTTTCCTCCAGTTCTTCACAAGATTTTCATAGGCATAATTCACATTGATGTTGATCTTCCTGAACAAAGAGGTCTGCCCCTGCTTGCTTTTAGAAACAGCCCCCGAGCCAAGTCTGCACAGCTGCTAAAGAGAACCCATCAATTACTGCACCCGGCCACGCTCCCCCTCCTGGGCACAGTGAACTGTTCGGTGCAAGCAAAGCACCTTCCTCTCCCTCGTGTCTTTTCACTCCTCAGATGAGTCTAAAGTCTGATCACAGTGTGACTTATTTATGGGATGTTGCTGTCTCTGTTAAAACTGATTCAGAAAATCATTACTTGCTTTAACAATTACTTTTCAGTGATGCTGTTTTAGTGTTCTGACTTACAATGTGACCCCAAAAATTTTTTTTTTCATCACAGATAGAGAAATAGCAAACTCTTCTGTGTAGCTGAGAATGAGTACTGGGAAAAAGAAATAATAACTACTTAAACTTCTGTATTTTAGGCCACTTCAAAGTTTAGACTTCAAAATACGTAGAGGCGTTTTGGATTCAACATTGTGTGACTTTCTTGTTATTTGATGAACTATTATTCTCAAACATTAATATGTCCCTTTCTTGAAAGGTTTAGTTTGCAAGATTGGGTGGCATCTTGTTTTCATTATGTTGGAGGAATTTATTCAATTATATTAAGCCTTGTTCTAAGGAACCACCACAACTGCAGGTGCTAAAGGGTAAAACAGAGATATACAGTAATCCACACCTAAATTATTTAAATTGCAATTCTTACCTCTCAGAACTATGAACTGAATTGTAAACTGCCATTCAGATCTACCAAAACCGAAGCTTGTGATATTGATCTTCTATACTTTAAATACAGTGCCAGTAAGTAAGAGCTGGTCTTTCCCCCTACATGCCATGGAACAGCAGCTTTGAAGAAAGATTCTATTTTTTTAAGGCCTGCCAAGACAGTAAATCAACATTTTACAAAGTAACTTCCTAAATAACTCTTCTGATGGATATAAAGATATTACAAGGCAATATTGCTACCTGAGAAACCCCCACAAGATAAATTATCTCCTCAGTGCTGCAGTAGCTACATTAATTATTTCCAAACTGCATTATGTTTATCTGAACAAAAGAACACGCGATTAGAACAGAAGCTGACTGACGAGACCAAAGGCTATGGCAGGAGACAGGTGACACAAGGAAACACATGTTGATGTGAATAAGACATTATCAAGACATTGTTCTGCTGTCCAGTGAAGTTGCAGCTTTTAATCAATCTTGAATCTGTCAAAGTGTCATCTCGGATTGCTCCCAGAAAGCAAACAATGGTTATCTGACACTTACGGAAACTTTATGAATTTCTCCAGATTTTTTGCCTGGGTTTGCCACTGTGCAGCTCTTTGTTAGTCCCCAGTTTCTCACCTATTTCAATGCTATATCATTAAAACAATTTTTTTTAAATTCTAATACACCAACTCAAAAAATAACAATGTGGGTATTTTTTTCCCCAAATATATACGGGAAAGACATATTTCTTCAATCCACTAAACTCAATTTTCTCTTACAGAATCTCTCTATCCATAACCAATGCCTAATTTTTCTATTTTATTAAAAAACCATCAAAATCAGTATTATAAAAGTATTTGATTATGAATGCAGTAAACAAACAAAATAAATTGCTGTGCAAGTATAAACTAATTCCATCTGAGTATTATGGTATCTTCAGGGTAGCAGCTTAAGGATGAGATATGACACAGCACTAGGAGCCCAATCCAACTTTTCATAAACATTTGCTGCTCTTGCCACAGCAACTCTCTTTTCTCCCATTGTGTAGCTCTTTACGTACAGTTCTTATGCCCCCTCTGAAACAGCTGTTGTTTTTAGAGATCAAGTCACACAGACCTCTTCTCTTCAGAACAACTGATACCTGATGACTACTTTAGCTTTTCTGTACCTGAACAACTTTTCTAGTAGTTTCAGGGGAATACTTGCACAGAGATTCAATCTTTTACACACAGCTATAAGTATTAATTAGATAAACTAGTTCCCAGAAGCCAACAAGATTACCTAAAAATTTACTATTATGTAAGGTCTAAGTAAAATGTGTTAACATTTAGAGCAAGTAAACCTTTTGGGAGCCAAAGATAAAATAACTGCATAACAGTAATAGAGTTAATACAGTTGCAAGAGATCAGAAACTTCTAAGAAGGCATAGAACTTAATTAACCTAGGTAATAGAAAACTTCAAAAGACTTTCCAATTCCTTTCAAACCTAAAGAATTTATCATGAATGATTTTATATTACACAGAATCTCAGGGAATGTCATAATGATTTCTCATTTATTATGAAAAGCTGTTGTTTTGACAAACAATATAAAACTACGAATATTAATAAGGGAATCAATTAAAGCTCAGTATCAGTTCATATCAGGATGCAAAACAATCATCAGAACACTCCCAATAACTGCAAACAAAACAGACACTTGTGAAAAGATTTAAGGAAAAGCAATCTCTGCTATGAGAAAAGATATTTTATTTTAATGTGTAATCTATTGCATAATTGGGTTTCGTAGGTTATTTCATATATACAGCAGGATATAAAACTTGGCTGTATCTTTTGTGCTAGAGCTGGACACTATGCTATGCCTCTTCCACTGGAAGTTTTTCCAAGATAGTCTCATTCCTAGACTGGAATACCAGCTCAAGCACAGCTCTGCCTATGTACCCACTGATCGAGAGCCCCGGTCCTGGGCTCACTGCCAGG
Organism: Oriolus oriolus; assembly: GCA_013400235.1. NCBI lineage: Eukaryota > Metazoa > Chordata > Aves > Passeriformes > Corvidae > Oriolus > Oriolus oriolus. The sequence goes on from VXBT01004536.1 coordinate 362,971, forward strand.
CCCGAGTCTGACCCCGCTGTGCTGTTCCGGACCAGCCTGGTGCTGTGCCTGGCCCCGGCTGCACCGCTGCCCTGGAGGCCTCGGAGCTGTTCCACCAGCACAGGCTTTTGCACTGCTGTCCCACCCTTGCTGCGTTCCCAGGCTTGCCCGGGGTGCTGGGCTGGGGCCCGGGGGCGCTGCCCTGCCCTGCCCTGGTGCTGTGCCATCCTGCCTCGCTGCCCCTCCCTTGGGGAGCACCAGCTCATCTCCACTTGCCTAAGGCTTTCATCCTGCACATTTGTACAAACCTAGCTAGGTATGAAGATTTTGGCTTTCTGATGTGCCACAAAGACTGGATTCAGAGCTGTGCACTACATAATTTTACAAAAAATTTTAACATAGATCCTACTGAGAACTTCAGGATGTGAAGTAAAGCATTTAACTTCAAGACCAATCAAACAAAATTAACTTACCAAAATCTGTTTGGGATAACTTCAGGAAAGAAAATGTACAATAATATGTCATATCAGCTCACCATCATTTGTTCTGAACTGCAAATTGCCTTGCAAAGTAAATCTGTTTGACTCCTTACTACACTTCTTAACAATTTTATACATAATTTGTTCGGGTTTTTTTCCTGACACAATCTTAAATTCCCTAAGTGTTTCTCAATTATCTCAGTGTCCTTTATCTCAATCTCTTTCAAGTACAACATTTTCTCTATATATTAACTGCTAATTTATCTTCTTTGCCATTTTCTACTTAAAAAAATTTAAAATATATGAATAAAATGGGTAACAGTTGTAAAGTTTTCATAGTTATAAAGACATAAAAGACACATAAATATTGGTTAAATTTCAAATTCACTATATGAGACTTACCATTCTCCATCTCTCATTTTAAACTTTGTTTGTACTTCCTCTGCTGCACAGAGCTACTGTAACATTCTTTAAAATTATGTAGAAACTTTTTTTTTATAGTAGTCTTCTAAAGTACTACTTTTAGTCCAACCAAGAGCAATGGTTTTACACCACAGAAGATCTGGAGGAAACACATTTGAGAAAAGCAAGAGGGTGGAACTGAAATTGGAAAGGGCAGCAGAGCAGGAAGGATCATCAATGAGCATGTGAGTTTGAGTGACAGATGAGAACTAAGCCTGGGCTACAGTGGAATGAACTCTCAGCACTGTGCTGGTATAAAAAGGGCTTAATTTTACATAAGATTCTTATTGAAAAGATCTGCCTTACTGTAATTATATAAATTAATAACAACATTTATTTCCAGTTTTAAATGACTGATCCATTATACAAGACTAAACATCACCTGAAGCTGAATACCTTTGTACCCACACTGCTCTCTGTAACTCAAGCAGAACAAAGCTGTCCGAGTAGCCAAAGAGCTTAGAGGAATGCTCCTTAATATGTGAAAACAGCTCATACTCAGGAAAGTCTCTTGGTTCATGGGTTTTGATGTAATCAGTCCTTTTATCTGCCTTTGGAACACACAAGCATTACATGAGTTAAACTACCTTCAGTTTAGAGAATAGCCTACAAATAATAATTAAACACAAAACCACCTATCACTAATTATAATGTCAACTTCTTTTTATGTTTTGAAAATAATCCGCCAGTTCTGAAAGCTGGGAACCAGGGGACGTTCATAGCCAAAAGGCCTTTTGTTAGCCTGCCTCTCTTTTCTTCTTTTGGACCTTATTTCTTTGTGGCAGTAAATATAAAGCAATAACATGTTATAGAAGATCAGTTATGCTTAGCTGTTCTATAATTTAACTTTGAGGAATCTCTCATTTGTGGGAATTGATGAGGCTGACAGCTGGTCTGAAAGCCTCACAGAAGCTGACTTAAAAGGAGTCAGAATCTACCCGTGAGAAACTGCAGTCACAGCAGAAGCCACAGTGATAGTCAAAGAGGATAATCAACGAAAGAAGATGTTCTGGACACAAGGAGAAGATGTTCTTGTTGTGGGACATCAAGTATGTACAAGAAGGAACTCGCATATAACATGTAACCAATGGTACTTTTGCTTGTGTAGCTAATTGTGTTGCTGTTTGAATGCTCATTGTTTTTAGACAGCCCTGTCATTGTTTGCTAAGCAGCCAGTCAGAATAAGCCACAGTAACTGTGAAGAGGTATAAGAATAGTAGGATAGAATAATAAAAATCTTTTTTCTTCTAATGGCTTTGGTTTACAGTAACTGTGTCGTGTGTCCGTCTCTACTGTGACACTCACTGAATGATCACAACAGAAAACAAACTTATGTGTTCAAACACTGTCTGTTTAAACAGATGGCTATGTATGGAAATATGGCTTTAGTTTAAGGAGTTTGTAACCTGTAGCCAAGAGGTGGAGGTGGAAATTTTCACGGTTTAGAAATAATTTTATGCTTGCCTATCATTTTTTCTGTTAGCTAGGCATGAATAATGAAACAGACTACTGGAAAAATGGCTGTAAACTGATCACTTCAAATTAATTTAGACCTCAGCAATTGTTTGCTTCTCTCTGTACGGAAACAGGAAAGATTAATTACATTTTTAAGAGGCCATTTAATGCTCATGATATTTAAAGACTAAGAAACTTCTAAGACTATCACATGGAAGCTTTCTTTTCAGTTTTCATCCATCTGAAAATAAATCTGCATTTCACTGTCACAAATCACTGCTTTGTTTTAATTAGTATCAGTTTAATGAATATTACATTAAAATCAGCATTGCTAGTGGCTGCAGGTCATGAAGTCCAATTTTAGTAATATATCTCCTTTTAACACAGCAGTCACTCAAACCATCAGAAAAGAGGAAGCACTGTTAAAGCCAAACATTTTAGAACACGACAATCAAGCCCAAATTTGTCATTACAATCTGTGTAGGTTTTGTGGGCAGCATATGTATGACATCTACTCATCTGGCCTATGGAGGTAGAAAGAAATAAACATATACAGTTTATTATCCACTTAAATAATGGATTTTTAGTTGGGTTTTTTTTTCTCCTTGTTCAATGATTTATTTACAGTTCTATAGAGAAAACAAGTATCACAGGACAAATTAATACTCTTTTTAAAAGAAGATCCTTGTCCCTGTTGCTGTACTTCCTTAGGTTTTGGGGTTAGTTGGTTGTTTTATAAAAGAAATATTTGTTCCACTTTGCTTTTTTTGGAAATGCCCCTAATCAATTTTATGCCATTCACTTTAGTTTATGATTGACAGGCATACCTGTACACTTCTGGCTATTCTGGATATACAGCAGCATTATTCCTACCTCAGTGGTGCCACAGAGATTAACCATGAAATCATTATTCCTGCAAGCAGTAGCATTCAGCACTGGACACTAATAATGCATAAAGAGTGAACTAACTGATTTATTCTGTGGCTACGATGGAGAAGTGGAATGAAGTATATAATAAATACTTGACTGCAAATTTTAAAATTTCACAGTGATTTGTTCATTAATTACATTATTTGGAGAACAATTCAATTGATTTGTTTGGGTGTTTTTTTTACCAGTATTTTCCCCTTCTCTGTCTATCTGTCTGTTTTTGTTGGATTTTTTAAAGCATCTAGGAGAAAATATATTGCTCTAACAAGAGGTCACTTAACCACTTACCACATCCTTCCAATTCTGATTAGTGAGTTTTTGCTTTATGGATAAAGTTCATCAGTTACACTTAATTAGTCATCAGTCTACACCTAAAGTCAGCAGCCATAAACACCACTTATGTACATAACCAAAGAATTGGTAAATAAATATCAGTGGAAAGAAAAACTTAAGGAAGAAATCCTGTTCACATTAAAACTTATATACTTACAGGACAATTCAATCTGGCGTTTAATACAGCTATTCAAAACAAATAGTCTCATCTACTTCCCTGCCTTCTCAGATTTTTAGTACAAATGCAGTTATTTGGAATAAATACACATCTCTATCTATAATTAAGCTTTGAAACAATGACCATCTTTCTGCTCAGAATCTTTGAAAATACCTATTATTCAATAGAAGAATTTTTCATTTAAAAATAGTATCTCGTACTAAAGTGAGGGTCAGCACTGAAGTAAAAGCCCATTTAATTTCAATAAAATTATTTGGTACAGAGATAAAGGAAAGAATTCCACAGTCAGATTGGGTTAACTTCTTTCGGTTTAGCTTAAGGTGCTCAGAGGCTCAGATCTCTGCTGGAAATGACACGTCAGCACAGATGATATGCTAATGACTGGACACGGGCTTAGAAAAGTACAGAGAAACAGCTCTTGAACGCTGCCACTGCTGACAGCTCTCACCCTCAGGAAGCACTTGTACTTCTCTGTAAATACCCTGCGAGGACTGACTAGTAAATGTAAACAGGCTCAGGCTGACAAGCACCCAAGTGATGCTGTGGCACCTCGTCCATGTGCAGTCTGTGACTAACTGCATCCCTGAGCTCGAGTTTTTTGCAGACTCGTTTATTTCCTAATTTTGTGTTGAAGTTACATGCACCAGGACCTGCTTTTTTAGAGTACATAAAAAAGAGCATCAAGATGTTATTGCCTCAGAGAATACATAACTTAATAATGTAATTGTTTTCATCATATTTTCTCTTGTGTTTGAGCTAATTTTCTAATACCACTGCTGTTAGACACGATTCAAACACGAGCCAAGTGCCCGACACACCAAATATTCCTGCTGCCTTTCCCAAGAGCCTGCTCCAGCCCTCATCAAGACAGAACAGCTTTTGGAGTGTCAGCTGCTCACAGTGTCTTTCCTGCACAGCTATAGATAAAGGATGCCACGAATGAAATGTAATACAGTCTGTGACGGCCGATACGAAAGCCAAAAGGAACAGTAGAGGGAACTTTTTCCCCCCGATTTGCCTTTCAAAAGAAGGGAAGAGAAGTGATTAATCCAACATACAGAAAGTTCTCTTTGCTCAGGGACCACTGCTGAGAGGTGTTCTTCGAGGCTGAATGGGCTCCCTCCTGAGCACTCAACTTCACTTAGCAGAAGGTGATGGTAGAGAAATAACACAGTTGTTGCCACCTTATTCCTTGCCCCTTCCACCATTATGCATCATCATTTCCCACACTCAGGTAAGCAGAAAGACAGAAATTATCTTTCCCTTATTTTTTTTTTCCCCACTGCATTCTTGTTCGTTCAAAACAAACAGAAAACATTCATCCTCTTCTGGAAAACTTCCAGAAATGGAGGCAGCCTGGATAGGTAAATATATTAACTTCAAAAATGGAATCAAATGCCTTTCCTGCTTGGCAGATGAAATCCAATAGTTAGAACACCCAAATCATGTCAGGAGCTGCTTCCCATCCTTTCATAAGCTTTCAGAAAGTCACTATGGAATAGCTGGACCCTACGCAGACACAGGCCCAAGGGTGAGAACAGGACAGGTGCACATGTAGTTGCCATAAAAGAACTCAGAAAAGCTAATAAATACCTGGATTTTCTTTATCAGTTTAAGAAGCTTTCAGTCAAATCCTTGCTTAAAATAATTTTAAATGTATCACGCTGACATTCAGACATTTAAAAACCAATTCAAAATCAATAAATGATATCACACATCTGATAAAATACCTTAGTTTGCTTTCTTGTATGCTGAGCCCACCTTCCATGGATGACTGACTATCACTTGTATCTTGATGTAAATGTTTTGTACGTTGAAGGGGTGTCCCTCTGTGCCAGCCTCTGCAATCTAAGTCTGTGTGGGTATCTGTAGAGAAGGAAAAAGCTGCTAGAAATCTTTCAGTCCATTTTACTTCTAAAAGAGGAAGTATACGTAAAACTAAGTAACTTAATTCATTAGATCTATCTAGGGAATTATCAAATCAATTGCAAACATTATAACAATTAAATCACTTATTACAGGAACAGCAGAAAGAGCTCTAAGATGATCTTCTGATTGTCACTCTAAAAACTTTGAGGCCTAAACCAATTCCCTTCTTGTTATACAACGTTCATTTTACATTTTACAAAATAACCTATTGCTGGATTGAGAAGGAAACTAATCTTTTAAATTTTCCAGTCCAACTTGCCATGTATTTCTTATGGGTCTGTGTACAGCATTCTGAGACCTGGGTTTTTTGTTTGATTGGATTTTGGTTCTGTGAGGGTTTTTGTGCATGTGCTTTATGTAAGGAATCAGGCTGTATTTAATTCCACTTGCTATTGGCTAAGAACTGAGGTTTTTTTTTTTTTTCAAGTTCTAGGCTCTTGGGAGAAACATGAAAAGTCTCCTCTGCAACCGGAAGTACAAACTGATTTCCTGAAGAACATTTTGCTCTATAAATCATCCTGTTAGCTTTAGTGAGGGAGAAGGTTCATGATCTGACCTTGATTGTGAGGAATTTTTCTTCCATGATGATAAGAATTTGTGTGACCATCTCTTTTTTCCATTTTTAAAGTTTTGGTTACATATTGGGAACTATGCTTCGATTTATTTCCCATCACACTGTTTACCAGCACCAGGTAAGCTGCCAAAAATTTGTCATATCTTTTGCCCAAAGTGAGTGAAAGGCTGTTGTGAAACGTGCAGAAGATAGAGGTAACACTCAGGAAAAGAAGATCTTTTGCTTTTCCTACTGCATACGTTAATGCAAACTTTTGGGTTTAAGTATATGCGAATTATCACACTAACTAAAGCGGTCTGTACTTAGAATTCTGTACTTTGATGCATGAGTTTCCCCAATCAGTCTATTATGATTTTTCAGGACCTTGGTTTATGCTAATCAAACTTGTATCAGAACAATTAATTTTCTTGGCATATCAGTGCATTAGTATGGTGACTAATGCAGAAACAGGGATTAATCTCATCATCGTTACATTGTTCTTGTTACTTCATTTCCTAATTAATGCATATGAAAAATGTGATAATGAGTTGAATTTCAACCAAGCCTAAGACACAAGATCTGCATGGTATTTTCCAAAATGATTAATGAGGGGAAAGTTCTGTTGACTTTCAGTAGGCTACTTGGCGAAATGACATCTTAGTTCCCAAGACACACAAATGATTTGCCAAATAACAGCTATTACCAATTACTTCAGTAAAATTCTCTTTAATTTCTTTAGGTTATACTCTTTATGTAAGGTACAATAACGTTAAGGAGCAAGCTACTTATCTGTAATGCTGAATTCAAGGAAAAAATAAGACATGTCATTTAAATTTTCTCCTGTCTTCTCTTACAAGACAGATCTAATAAATTTGAAGGAAAATTATCGTATTTCATAAACCCCTGATTACCCTTTTAAAAACTCAACTTTTAGAAACAAATGTTTGCAATCCAACTGTAGTGTTTATCTAAATTCAGTATTTTATTACTGTGACTTTCCTTGAAGTATTTTGAATATAGTAGGTCCTCGTTTTCACTTAGCAGCCTTTTAAAGGAGCTCAGTCTAGCTGGCAATGGTAAAATGGCAACTTTATTGCTATCACAACTGATATCAGATGATACTTCTAGAAAAGGCACTGAACTACTGATGAGAACGCATTTCCATGTTACCACATGCAGGATTTCAAGCCCAAATGAAGTCATGCTATTAAAGCAGCATGGAAGGATCTTGTATTTCTCTGCCCACTATCTGGCACTCCCAAACTAACATCTTTCAGAATTGTCAAAAGTAACTGCAGTCTTCTGCCCTTCCAGTGTAATTTGTCACAATAAAGAGGCTGTACTTATTCCAGTAGTCAAGGACAGATTCTCAGGTGCTCACAGCTGAGCTGAGTCATTCAATAGGATAAGCAACAAAAATGCCCTTGTCAAACCCCAGGCAGATGATAAACCTGGCTTTCTCAATAACTGAGACAAAATGCTTTTGAATTTTTTCCTCAGGGAAGAAAACTACAGTGTAAGAGTGACCTCTACAGGATTTCCACAGTGCTCTGTGACTACAGTCCCAGGGGCTGTCTTTGGAACATTCTCAAATATATTTGTTTGAAAACAGAATACAAGCTTCAACATACAAACCAACACTCTCTCAAGTAGCAGCCTGAAATCACCAACAATCTGAATTTACATCTCGTAAACACACAATTAGAATTCCTATACCACATTTACACTAGGTTTCTAGATATGAGAGCTATGTAAGGATGTACTTAAAACATTCTGCTAATTCAACATACCAAAAAACAAAGCAAACAAATCCAGAATACAACTAGGGCAGAGGTTATCTTTTGAAATTTTATTGGCCAAGTAGTAAAGAAGAAGTAATTTTTGTTTAAAAAAGAAAAAGAAGTAGGCCCTGTTGTAACTTATAAGTTACTAAAATAGTTCACAGTCACTCCGTGAAAAGATATGCATTCCACTTCATGTATTAACAGGAGTGTAGTCATGCAGACTACACCCAAAAACAATTTAACAAGGTTAATCACAGACAATGCATTTTAAAAAGAACATTAGACAGCCAAAGAGTATATTTTTGGTATAACTTCTAGTCCTCTTTTCAAATAGTTTCTTATTCACACTTCACTTTTTTTTACTTCATTCTTGCATAAATTTTAGGATGAATCTTTTCAGACACAGTTCATTAGACTATTTAAAGAGTAAAATGTTAAGATAAATTATGTTTGTGAACTTATTTGAGATAGCCCATGTCATACAGATTGTTTGATAATCTCAGTAAAGTCAATCTCTTTGTATTATATCTGGAAATAATGTGTGGTGATGTATTACTTGATTTTCAGTTTCCATTTCTAACTTATATACACTACATTCATGTACATATACATATAAATAGCTTTCATCTTCATAAGCACTAAGAATAAAGGCAGCCAACCTTTGCTAGGAAGGTAAAAAATGCTGTGAAAGCCTGGATTTCACCACCATTTACATGGTGCAAACAGCTGGTCAAAGCTGATGTGCTGCAGAGCTGTAACACACAGCCTCTAGTACTGACCCCTAAGGAGGCACTTCCTTCTTAACCCTGCACTCCACATGTGGATGAGCAATAACCACTGGAACTGCTCATCCAGCTCCTTGTGGGATGTGACTCTAACTTACCAGTAACGATTACCGGCATCGATCGTGAAAATGCTCTGGAGATGAACAGGCGTTTAGGATTCCACAGAAAAATTGCTCTTTGTTTTTGTACTGCAGGACCTTAGAGAGAAATAGAATGGCTGGAATGCTGGACCTTAATCTGTAACTCACCAAATGGTAATGCAAAGTAGATATCTAGTAAGATCTCATGAGAAGTTGGTGTTCTTGTGCCTTGAATCTCATTTCCATTTTTTATTACTTCAGAATGCAATCTCCACCAGGAACCTGGGCCTTCCTAGGAAAAACAGGTTATGGAAATTACCTGGGCAGGATTTATAGCATTATCTACTTTTTACTGAATGAAGTTTCCCCTAAGTCAAGGGAGCTCCTTTATAACACCATTATAGTATTTTCCAGCTTTTGTTTATGTTTTAGTTAGGACTTCATCAAGTTTTCTCCATCATCAAATTCAAAATGTAACATTTGCACTATAATACAGACAAATAGATATTAAGGTTGCCAGATGATTAAGACACAACAAATATGAATATTGAAAATTATTCCTATCAAGGGACATTTTCCAGGTTGCCTTTGCACTGGTGCCAAACAAGTCCACTCTAGCAAGACTGAAACAATCCACCTAAGTTAATAACCAAGCCAAAAAAGAGCTTCTAAAGTAACGCTCCCTTGTAGGTAATTTCTGAGTTATAAAGCTCAGAACAGAACTGCAGGGTTAAGACCAGGAGGATAAACAACTAGGAAAGTTCCACAGTGGACTAATTATAAATGAAGGTTTGGAGGATCTGAAGAAATTAAGAAACAATCTCTTATCTTATATCTTTGTTTGTTTAAAGTTTCAGTGTTTACAAGTAAGCCACAACCTCTGTGTCAGCAAGTTGTAACTCAGCAACAGCTTGGGCAGCAGAGCAGAACAACTTGCCCTGGGGCTTGAAATGGCACTTGGCAGCTGTGATACAGACCAGCTTCTAATTTAAGCAGGAATTATTCTTCCCCTGCTTCCATTTTCTGAGAGGAATCATTGAAATGTCAGTTCAATGTATATATTAACATTTATTAGTTCCTGTAAAGAAATGGCTACAGAGTCTGATGAGAGATACTGCGGGAAGTTATTCTCTGATTTTCCTACCTTTACCCCATCTTCAACTGCCTTTTTTATGTTTTAGAAATATTACAGAAGGCAAACAATTTTTATTTTCAAAGATTGAATTAATCTTCTCTAATTCACAGTTACTTCTTTAAAAATAGCCTCCATGGACTACGCATAGGAAAGCATCAGTGATTGGGAGAATCATGGATTATTAGAATAAGGTACCTCTTACCTTTACTGAATTTAGAAAATTTTGCAGCAATTGCAGTTTGCTTCAGTATTTCCACACTCCCAGAAACCTTTTTGCTTTATTTTATACCCTATTGAGAGCAAGTAAGGTCATTCTGGTGGCCAAGTGACTTTTGTAGTGACCCTATTTCCCCACTCATCCTCCTCGAGGCCCTCACTGTACTATTAATTTCTTCTGTAATACCACAGGGCACATTTCTGTTTTCCTCTTTGAGACAAGGGTTGATTCCCATGAGAAAGAGAACAGTATTTTGCCCATTTTAATAGAGATTTACCCAAGGTCACAAAACGAAGACCATGGAACTTGATCTAAAATTCTTTAATCATATAAACCAAACCATCCCTGCCTCCCTAATTTCTCCTGAGTGCTGATGATCCCTAACTCACTTTCTGTATTATACCTGGCCCAGTATCTGAGCCATTTCTCCAGGGTATTTGGCTAATGCATATCAGTTGTCACTTTGAGAGCCACATGTACGTCATGCCTTTGTTGCCCTGGTTTTCACAGTTTTTCAATGTTTTTAATTCTGTAGATAGAGCTCTCACACACTTTCTGTAAACATAGCCATGTTTTGCTAACCGTGCTGAGATGTTTTCACTCTTTCTCCTAAGGCGGAGAAGTTTGATAGATTTTTCCTTTGACCTATGTGGTTGAGGGGTGGTAATTTCACCCTCCAATCCACAGTGTTTTCTAGGAATGTATAAATAAAAGAGTGTGAGTCCTTTCTGGGCCTTTTGCATCCTGTCCTGACAGCTGGCCTGCGTGTGGTTCTTTCATGTCCAAGTGCGACATGCCTTAATATTACACACTGAAGCAATGGAGTTAGAAATATCCATTGATCACAAATGTTGTTACAGTATTTGGGGAGTCCAAGAATGGAAAATTTATTAAATTTGACTCCGTGTTTTATATTTCCACAGAAAGTCAACTTACATCTGTTGCATATTCCACAGTGGCAAGGGGAATCCATAAAACTCCTAAAATGCTGTCCCAGAGCAAGCCTTTCTTCCACAGCTCTATAATGAAGCCCTTTCCATCAGCACAGATTTCACTAAAAAGAATGAATACAGAAATCATTAAACTGAAAATGCAATCTCAGCTGCTCAGCAATCTATAAAAACAACTCATTATTAAGTTATCTACTTACAGCAGATACAGAGGTGGGGGTTTTTCAGGATACTTGTAAAATACATACTAGCAGGACAAACACAAACGTTAGACTGAACAAGCCAAATCTCAAGTCTTACTGTTCAGAATTGCCCTTAGAAAATGAGGACAGTTCTGCTGGAACAATGGGAAAACAACTCCCAACTTCAAAAGTTGCAGATCAGACTCTATTTTACTTCCAAATATAGGATACATGCAATTTATGACTAGGCGGTTTCATAATCCCTTTTCAAAGGCTGCTGTGTTGTATATATGAGTAGGCAGCAGATGGAGCTACAGCAACCTCGTAATGCAATTGCTACAAATTAGTATTCTTTGGTAATTAGTACACTGCAAATGAAGAAAATAATCCTAATAAATTGGTCATTTTTAATGATGGCATGGAACACTCAATTACATATAATATGATCAAAAGCATTTAAACAACAGCAAATCAAATGCATTAAATAACAGTGTAACACATTCCTCAGGAAAATTTGGAGTTTAGGTTACACATACTCACTTTAAAATGTTTTAATTGCCTCCTGCCTGAAAGGTAACAGACAGGGCAAGTGCTGAAGTTTCCTGAGATATTTTTACACTGTCATCCAATCCATGCCCAATGGTTTATAGAACTACTATGTCTAAATCAGTAAAGTTCTCAAACAATCATGATAACAGAGTATTATCACAGAGCAATGATTCCTCTACACTGAATCATGACTATCTTTTCTACAAGAGAAAGCTGCAGTATAAGAACAGTGTTTAAAAAGGTCAGCTATTCATAGCAACTTTCCTTAACATTTTCAAAGCCAGATATGATCCTTCTCTTTGGATAGTTTAGGCTGTGGCTTCTTCTGTTGGAGAAGCCTGGTGACCACAGAGTTGGGGAGGAATTAGCCCCAGATTAAGATCAGTCTGATGTGGTCAGAAGTCAGAATTTCTGATGACTTCTACGATATGTCATTGTATCTATGCAGAAAATGGCATGTAAAGAAGGTACATATGCTGACCTAATGTAACAGGTTCTTTAGCTACTCAGAGTCTCCAGCTAAGCAAGACAGCAGTTTGCTACAGTTGTCAAAAAATCAGTTGCGTGAAACCAAAAGAATATTCCAAATTCAATTAACTTCAGAAAAAAACCTGTGATGAAGGCACTAAAATGAGATTAAGAACATTGTGTATTATGTGAAATAACCAGGAAGGAAAAATGGAGAAGCTTTTAGAAATTCCATTTTTAATACAGAACAAAATGAAATTAAGGATGAGTGAGTTATTTCAATCAAAATGTCAGTTTCAGCACACAATCAAAATATATTTATATGTTTTGACGACCTGAAAGTACAGCAAAATCATGCAAACCAACTCATTCTTTCAACAAAATATTAAAATACTTAGACTATAAAAAACCAAAATTGTAAAAAGGACATATTTCCTAAAAACAACTAAAGCAAATTAAATGTTTAATTCTGTAAAAATATTTCAACCATCTGTAGACCTCAGGAATAAAATTTATGTTTTGACGACAAGGATGTGATGACAGAGAAAGATTTGCAGAGAAAAAGGAGGGACCAAAAATGATGGAGATTGATGTATTAACTCAGAGTCTAATGAGATTATATTAATTGGGTTTAACTGCTTTGGAAGTGACAGTTGAAAGCAGGTTTCCTCAGAATGTCAGCCAGGGTAAAAGTGTTTGGACCCTCCTGGCCAGTGAGGTGTACATAAGGCTCTACAGAAAGGTGAACAGTAACAACTGAATAAGATGGGGAGCAGAGTGAAGTGGACAAAGATCTGCAGAGAGAAGTGAGAATCTTTATGGGGCAATGATAAAGAAAGTACTTAAACTGCAGTTAAGTAGATAAATTAAAGCATAAAATATGAATCATTCATAATGGAGTTGAGAGAACAAAAATCAGGCTGTGTGAGGATCAGTTTGAGTTCTTTATTGTCTCCTTCCTGTACTCCTAAAACATCATATGAAATTAAATTTGGAGACAAATTCTTCCCCTTGTTGACTGCTGACCTTGATCTGCCATCTGGCTTGCAAAATTAACTTTAGTTCTGTTCCCCAGAGCTAGTCTGGCACCTTTTCTCTGAGCTGGATACTTTTCCTTGCTTTTGTGCTCTGTACATGACCTCGCATGCACTAAATTGTTCTACACTGTACAAATACAGCAAAGATACAACAAAATCTACCTATAAGAATTCCCTTTTACTTACAACATGAAGTCTTGCTCCCAGCAAGGCTCACTTCCTCTTCTATCTATTGTAGTGCTTTTTAAATTTTGGACTTTCAAAACAACATAGGTTTTGGATGTGTCTGAAAAAGAAATAACCAGCACATTAAACCCCACTTTCGCTCTTCCCAGAAGCTGAAAACATTCAACCATACGGCAGCAAGGGTTTAACTCTTACTTCATACATACCTCCACTAAGAGGTGTGAGTCAAATATTTGGATTTGAAAAAGCAAATTCTTATTAATTTTAGTAGGTTTATGACAGAAAAATCTCTTCCCATGACAGGTGGGAGAGAGCATAATCCTAAATGTGAGTATTTTAAAGATCAGCTTCCAGACACAGCTTTTTACTGTTTATCAATCTCTCTGGCACCTCTTGCAAGAAACCAGTACACATTCCTTTTCTGAAAATTAAGATTTTTTTCTGCCTTTTAATTGATATGATAATATTGGGGGCTGGCTAATGAGCTTTTATGTCCAATTAAGGCACAGCCATAGACTTGTAACATGTAATTCAGTCTTTGTGCATGAATCTAGTTCTGTGTATAGATGCAGCAGGAAAATGGGTTTCAGATGCAGTCCCAAATGAACTCATAGATTTTTGAAAATGCCTCTGTAAAGGTACAGTATGAGTATTCATAAAATCAGACCTAATCAGCAAAAAGAATAAAATTTTAAAAATTTCAAAGTGCTTGAAAATATCAATGACAGAAAAAAGCACAAGAACTGAAGGAAAGCTCCATCCTGTAGGGCCTGACACAGGAATCTCAGGCTTCAAAGGCATATCCTATCATCTCAATGAACATGGCTTTTTAGCTTGCATGCATGTAACACATCCTTCTCTACCCTCCAGCATCCTAGATAAGGATCAACATTGACACATGACTGAAAAAAAGACTTCTTCTTTTAATAGAACTACTGCCAAAATATATAGATACAAGATGTAGCCAAGAACAGAATTTCTGAACTGCCTGTATTACCACAGGTCAATCAAACACCCTGAGCTGGAGGGAAGCTGTCACTGTCTACAACAGATGACTGAACAGGTTGTATCAAATTACACTGCACTTAACAAAAGGTGTGAAGCAGGAGTGTTGGCTGTGTACATCCTGTGTGTAGATCTTATTGATTATAATACAGATTATAATCTGTATTTGACCAAAGGACTAAAGATATCGTGTAACGGAAATTACATTTTTAATAAACAAAGTCAATAATGGCCAATGTTATCTATTTATTTTCTATAACTCAGTGCATCAGTCTTCTCAAACATGACTTTGTTTTTATACTGAAAAAATGTGACAAAGTCAATATGAATTTAGAAGTCTGGTGACTTATTTGTGAGAAATGGCATCAACAATGCATGGTTCACACACCACCATTCTGTGTAACTGATGCAAACAAAACACAAAATTTGCAAAATCTTTTGTAGTTTCAGAACTTTTTTGTAGTTGGGAGAACTTGCAACTCAAGGTTTGAGAAGTTTTCAAAACAACTGCAAATTACTTGGCTGAAAAATGGCAACCTACCATGTTTAACTTCAGCCATTTAGAGCACCCATGTAAATTAAAACTACAAACTTCCCGCATAACTAAAAGGAATCTCCTTCAAATGAAGCCATAAATGACAAGGTAGAAACTTAAAAAAACCATTTTAATGGTAGTCTGTTTCATTATTCTATTATTTTATATTCAACTCTAATTTATTTCCCATTTGGAAGTTTCATGTTACTATGTGCCACACCAGATGATCAAACCTAATCACCTGGCATCTTTCTGCAGCTCCTTTTCTAGCATGAAAAATAAAAAATATGGCTAAGCTAAAGTACTCTACTTATCAAAAAAAAGTTTCTATTGACTGATGACTCATTTAGGTCACCAAATTATGTAAACATTTGCTTTAGTGGAAATGTATTTTAAATATCGCTAGTTGGCGAGACAATAACACTTAAAATTACAAACTGTCTCAGCTCACAACTTTGGTTGATAATTTGATCTTTAAAACATAGGCGTAATTCTTTCCACATTTATTTTGTACTGTACTGTTGATCCAAAGTGTCAAAGTAGTCCCAAGCTTAAATGATTCTTCAGTGTGATACAGAGCCCCATGCCTAAGAAAGAAAAGCGTAAAGCAGAAATTGAAGGGGGAACCAGACTTACCCGTTGTTTTATCCAGCCTTCCTTTTTTCACTGTATTAAAAAAACCAAACATATTATTAGTTTCAGATAATACCTTAACACTGTTTTCCAGTAAGTTTTATGAAAAATAGAATCTAAGGGATTTATGTGGTATAAAAAAAACTCAACCAAAAATGAAAACCGGTAATCTTAAAAAGGTATCACTGTGGGAAGATAGTATGATTGCTTGGAATTCTTTTTGGAAACAAAACATGTGGAAATTCTTTGTACTTCAGAGGAACTTAAAAAATACAGAGGGCAGAATGGAGAGCAGGTGTCCAGGAAGGGTATTATACTTATTATTCATCACCTCATAATGCCAGTTCTAAATTCTTCCCAATAATAGTCCCAGAAGACTGACTGACTATATATAATCTAAAATAACTTCTATCATTTTACAAAGAACCCTTTATTACAGTGTATTTATTCTGCCAGTTAGAAAGGACATACTTCAGTAAACACCTTACCAAATAAAAAGTGAACATTTCAAATCCTGATTTTTCTCAACAACGTAAAGCTCCATACCATGCTATCTCTTCCATTAATGAAAAATGCTCTGAAGCTAACAGGATTGTGATTCAGATAGTCATAGTTATCAAAATTTAACCTGGTCATAATTTTGTACCCAGTGTCTGACTAATAAAGTTCAGTAAATCTAGACTTTCAAACAATATTAAATATTCTTTCAATTTCCCTCCCATGTCAATACATGCAAGACAGTTCAGTTTAATTTGAATGAAACATCACTGCAGTCCTACAACAATTAAACCTGCTCTATGAATATATTCATGAATACATCATATATTTTACTGCTATACTTAGGACCTAGTAATTGCCAATAAAACAAAATGATGAATCCACAACTTTACAGTGTAAAGGTTCCCTAGAGATTGCCATTATTTTCCAATATCCTTTCCATTTGCTTAATCTCCTGTACCTTCCTATTACTTATTCTTACTTTCATCTCTCCCTAAATATCGCTAAGAATTCTATGGAGCTGCACCACATTTGCAGAATGTCTGTCAGCCTGAGTAACTCCATCACATCTCACGCCCAGGAAACTTTCACTTTCAACACAAATGGTGAGGGGCCTAAATGTGCTGAGCTATGAACAGAGTCTGAACACTGCAGCAATTCACCTGCACTGCAAGAGTGCACAATTTACACACTTCCCTTCAAGGAAATATCGCAAGAAATATTCTCATCAACATAAATGAGCAGTGCACAACTCCGGTCTCTGGAGTTACCTTTTACAGCTACGTACTAAATACTTGTCATGTGGATGAAGGAGCTTGATAAGAAAAACCTACCTTTTACAGAGAGAAGTTCCATTCCAGTAGAAAAATGTTTTAAAGATCACACATTGAAATTCAGGGGTTTTTTTTATATAAAAGGAAAAGAAATAGTTTGGCTTGAGTTAAATTTCTCCTCTGCTGCTGCTCCCTCACTGCATGTGTGTTTCACTTTTGCAGCACGCTCCTCCCATGGCTCACATGGAGCGAAGCCAACCAATTCATGGAGCAGAGATGACAAATTCCTTCTCCCCCCTTACACACTGAGATGGAAGAGGAAAGGAGAGATATTACAACTGTTTCCTTACCCTCATTTCCTCAACTTCTATCTGCTGTATGCAGATGTCTCTAGTCTAAACACATTTCCGAACGCCATCTTTTCCAGAAATAACAAACGCAGTGCAACTATCTTATTAAGAACATACTTTTGTAACTCTTAAACTTTGATTTTGATACTTGCAAAGCAACTGAATTGGAATACGGAAAGTTTACAACTTTTTTCTTTTTTCTTTAATGTAGAGCCACAGAGAACACTTCTTTATGCTATAGCTAAGCATAAGTAATTTTATAAAATAGTGTAAATAAATACTGCACAAAAATTTGATTTATTTTACTTCACGAATTACTAATTCTGTTGCAGAACTTCCACTTCATAAGATAATAAATATTCTCATGAAATGTTAAAATATTTTACACCAATACTCAAACCACTCAAATTATTATAAAAAACATGGTGTTTATGACTACTTGTTCAGATTATATTGGGTTTTTTTTTTTTTTTGGTTTCTAGTTGTGGTCAACAGTATATATATTTCCACAGATACAGAATATTTTACTTTGTAGATTTTTCAGTCTCCATCATATAATTGAAGGCTGAGGTCTTAAATTCACAGAAGGGAGCATCCTTGGATCAGAGGGGAGCTCAGGAGTGGCTGTCTGCAGTTCCAAGAAACTGGAAGATGGCCCACCTCAAAATGCAGGTGTGAGCTGAGATTTTTCAGCCTGGCTGTGGGAAAGCTTGGGGAGGTGGGGTGGGTTTAATCAATGTTTATAAAAACCTGATGAGAGATGTAAACAAGACTGACTCTTCT
Source organism: Oriolus oriolus (assembly GCA_013400235.1). Lineage (NCBI taxonomy): Eukaryota > Metazoa > Chordata > Aves > Passeriformes > Corvidae > Oriolus > Oriolus oriolus. The sequence goes on from VXBT01004536.1 coordinate 381,219, forward strand.
GATCTTTGTCTAATAACAGGTAAATGGGCAAAGGGCACAAGAAACTCACAGTTTCACCTGAATATAAGTAAACTTTTTTGCTACAGTGAGAGTAGTTTAACACCAAAATAGGTTGTCCAGAAAGGATGTAGAGGTTTTTTCTCCTTGTAGATACCCCAAACCTGATTGAACCCAATCCTGGGCAACCTGCTCTTGCTGGCCCAGTTTTAAGCAGGGATGTTGGACTAGATGATATTGAGTGTTTCCGTCCTTGTGATTCTGTGACAGTCCACAAGGTCAAACTCTTAAGTGTGACACTGATGTAAATTTAGTTCAGGAGATCCTGAAAGCTGACAGTCACGATACACAATGTGTGCACTTTTTCCCTCCATAGAAGTGTCATAAGAAGCACTTATGTTGTTTCAGGGTCATGCTACCATGCCATAATGGGAAGTTGTTAACATATTACATTTTGGTCTCGTGTTTTAGATTAATATATTTGCATATCTCTCTTCTGAGTTCTGTTCTGAACAAGTCTCCCACAGCAGTCTGACAGCCTTAGAGACAGGTTTCCACCTTATGCAAGCAATGGAGCTCCAGTACAGTTAACAAAGCTAGTCTGGTACACACTGGATGAGACACTAATCCCAAGGGCGCATTTGGATCACATGAAAAAAATATTTACTTGGAACAAAAACCTAATCACTGCTGACTTAAGGTTTAGTAAGTAGAGCTCACAGTAAGCCTTGGCATGAATCAAAGTTACACAGCTGCATCTCTGTATCTGTCTGGAACTGTGCAAACTTGGCTCTTCTTCCTTTCTTCCATGCCCACTCTCAGATACCAGGGCCCGTCATATGGAATGCTGATTTTTGCCCTGAATCCTTGGATTGCAGCTGCAACAGTGGCCATTGTTGTTCATTTACTTTACTGTGATGTCATGACTTTTACATAAGCAATTAGGAAATATGCTATGATTTTATGGTAAGAAATATGCAGAAAATACCTGAACATAGGCAGAAGGTCACTGTGGACTGAGAACAGGGCATGTGCAAATGCTCTTTCATTTGGAAAAAGCATTTATTATATTTAACAAGAGAATAGTGAAAAGCACTGAGCTGGAACAAGCTGTCAAGATGGTGTTTGGCTAAAGGGCATAAGAGTGGAAGCTGCAGTAAAAAAATCCATGTTTCACCAACTGAGAGCTTCAGTACCTCAAGTACTTACCCTATTACTCAGCCATGCTTTCCCCAATGTTTTCCCCTTTCCATATTACAATTATTATTTAATGTCTGATATATCACTTCAGTCTTATGTGTTGACTTCAGTTAAAAGGTCCCAACATCACAGACCTACATGCAGAACAGGAATTTAGAAAGGAATTTGAAAAACACAGAAGAAAAATTAATGGTTTACATCACATTTTTTATCTAAACTGTTTCAAAGTCGCCTATAGTTTCACTTTACTCTCTTCCATAGAAGAGCGTAATCAGGTACAATGCTGTTATTAAGAATGTATCACCTGGTATCTGACACTGTTGAGTGATCTGCTTCCATGAGAGCTATGTAGTTACTTTTCAATTCAAATTTTCTGCCAATATAAGGAAAATGTGATTCTTTCCATTTGCGAGCTATTTTTTAGTGAGAATCTGCCTTTTTTACGCTTCTTCCTTTATATGAATCCATACAGCACATATTAGCAAATTAAATCTTGCCATCATCTTTCAGTTAATTCATCAAAAGCAAGGAGATTTCACTCTGATGATTCACCTATTTGGCATTAAAACTACATATTGTTCTTTTCAGGAAGCTTCTCCTCTACAGAATACTTGTAACGCAATAACTAAGGTCATGAACTCACAGATTATGATATAATATTTTGCAAAAGGAAAACAGAGCACATTTGGATACTGACTGCAAAAAAATGTGGAAGACAACCTCCCGATTTTCACAGGAAAATGAAAACACAGCTTATTGCTTTTTAAAGATATGTCAGTTATAAAAGAGAATATTTAAAAAAAAAAACCCTGGTGAGAAAAAAAAAATCCAAATTTCAATTGTTATTACAAATACAGAGTGTAGGAACAGTCTCCCTGCATCCCCTACATTTTTGTCTGTGACCATCACAAAGCCATCTTTTCTTGGCTACTTTTATGCTGACCCATGTTTATTTTTAAAGAGCTTATGGTCTTGGAACACCAGTATTTTAACTATCTTTCTTCTGAAATTCTTCCCTTGAAGAGAAAGCAAATTTGCTCCTTTGCAAATTAATTCAGAGAGTGAATTCGTCAGCTGATCAACATTCATCAGAACCTCCCAAGCACTTGCACATGAAGAAATACGCCAGTCACCTGAGAAGAGTTGGTCACGAAGTAGGTTTTTGCATTTCCCCTTGAAGTCAGTCACTGGTTTAAAATGAGAACAAGTGGAAGAAGACTTTTGTCTAGCAAGAGAAAAAAATAACGCACTCTTCTGATCAAATTCAAAGATAAATAGCTATATTATCATTATGTGATCCTTATGACACAGAAACCTGAAACCCATGAACAGGAATTCAACCAGCAAAGCAAGGGGAAAAAAAAAAAATCACTTTTCTGAGGCAGTTCATTTCTACCTTTCAAAAATATAGATTCTGTATTCCCAGGTGTATACTATAATTTTCAGTAGACTTCATAAGTGATAAAAGATAGAAATAATGAACTCTGTAACAAAATATGCTATCAAGAGATATATCATCAAAGCAACAGGATAAGCAGAAAATCAATCAGTTGATTTCTGACCCTGAAATACTATGAGCAATATCGAAGATAGGAACTACAAATTAGATCAGTTTTGTCCTTGCCTCCGAAAGATAGGCACAACTACGGTTAGGGATAACAGGTGATGTGTTCTGGGCTTCACAAGAATCACTCTGATAAATGAGTTCAAAGCACTCCATTGACCCTTTTCCAACAGGAAACTAATGAAGGACTCTCCTTCAAAATGTTATGTGTTATTAAACACCAAGAATATAGATAGAAATTTTATTGAAGTACCTATTTCTTATTAATCTCCGAAACTGTAGTGAAGTCAAGCCACAGCAATAAAAAATCCTAAAGTTTTAACACAAATAAAAATACAAGAACTTGTCATAGATTCATATTCAACCTGTCATATTTGTGATAGTCACAGGAGGTAGTACGTTGTTAGACTAAAAACAGACTTATGTCACAGGTTTGTTATTATATTACAGAGAAGTGGTATTCAAACTACAGGTAAGTGCCCCAAATTTAAAATTTTGCATAATTGAATACTTAGAGTCATTGAGAAGACCATATAATTTTTATTTTGGTACTGAACCTTAGAAATAAATAGATTATTCATTTCACATTAACCTGAGGGGCTTTGTGTACAAATTTTGCATGTCACTTCACATCTCTCCCTCGACTTCAATTTCATGAAGACTCAGAAAACTACCACTTATCTGTCTTTTGAAAATAGTGCTGGAATTAGCATCTGTACAGTGGTTTTGGATCTTCTAATCAGCAACGCATTGAAAAGAAAGATAAACATTTTTAGTATTTTGCATAAATAGAAACTGAATAGATACAAACCAGTCACTGTACCAGTGCACTAACTGGGCAGAGGATCACATACCACTGATTATGGTCCTTAAATCTGGGTACAGTCCTGCCCCCACGGCGACCTCTGTCTCTTCAGTGATGCAGTCATTTGGACCACTGACCTCGCATGGCCCAGAAAGCATTGCCCTCTCTGTGCAGCAAGACAGCTCAGAAAAAGCGACCTTAAATGATGCAAGGAAAGATAAACCTTGTAAAAATAGGTGTTTTTTGTTTTACAATCTATTTTAAGTTAACCAAGATTTTCTTAAGTTTTTATTTTGTTGTTAGCATTGCTACTCATTGGTATGATTTATGTAAAATTGCTTGCTGTCACAAAAAAATTAAACTGTGCTTGTATTAATTAAGAAGGAATAAGTTTCAAAAGAAACTTAGCTCATCAGAAGCCAAATCAAACATTTGTGCTCAGTAACTGATTGCCAGACACACCAGTTTGTTCTCTATGAAAGGAAATGTTTTGCAGTCTCTTTCATTGCTGTTCCACGTGTTCTTATGTAGCCTTAGCTGCCTTCTTGACTACTTTTATTTTACATTTAGGGACACCTAGTGGCTCATGTCTGATTCGTTCTGGAAAGCAGCACTGATTTCACGTGTCCAAATGAACTTCAGGGGTTTCCAGATCTTACTTATCTCTTAAACCATAGCACAGAAAACATTTCACTTCACAAAAGAAACTACAAAAATACAGAACTGTATTTCATAGTACAAATGAAAAGTTTGAGACAACAACAACAAAAATTGTCCCGTTTTTCATTCTTTTTGAAACTCACACACAGGGAGTAAACATATCTATTTTTTTCAATACCACAGAAAATGTACCTTAATTATTTTTCCCCAGAAAATTCAATTTTATTCATTTTTTGCACTAGATTTATTACTTTGGCCTCTGTATCTTGTCCAAAATACACATCCCAAACAGATGCCATTTTTCACTGTTTCATGCATGTTTGTATGCATACAATCATTCCTTTGAACTTTTGATTTAATGGAGTGCTTGAACCTAACCAGCTCTCTTGGTGTCAGTAGTATCGCTCTACATGTGAAAAAAAGGTGGCAGAAAAAAGCTCCTACCGAAAAATTAGGTAAGATTCAGTAATTCCTTCATCTCCACTCTTAAATGAAAAAAACTCCCTAAGCAAAGAAACAGTTTGACTTTGACTACTCTGCAGTATCTTTTTCTAACCCAGTTAACCCACATAATCTTGTGAGTCTACTATTAGTTACTAGATAATCTTTCTCCTAGATGCTCATGTCCCACGAAAGTATTACGCGAAGAACTCTTAGAAACAAATATTTATGGTCTTACAGGATCAAGACTATTGGAAAAGGCATGGTCATGATCCTTATTGTGAGAAATTTTAAAACTGAGAAAAGTTGTTACAAAAATTCGCTTATATTTTTCTCCCTTTCCACACTTTTCCTCAGAAAAACACAAAAAATGAATAATAAATCCATTTTATACATATAACCTTGCAAGGCAAAAGCGTGAAGTGAGGAATTATAGCAAGGAAAAAGCCCTCAAAAATATTTACGAGCAGAACAAAACAAAGAGGTCACTGCCACGAGCTCAAGATGCCGCTAAACTGCAATTCAACAATGCCAAGTCACGTTCTGCGTGCCGAGCCGAATGGAGCACTAACCAGGGCCCCACCTTCCTCCCTGCGTGCACTTCGCTCCCTCCCGTGGCTACAACTGAGTATGACAGCCCTTGGCAATTACAATAAACAAGCAAAAACGTACTTACCGCTCATATTTTAAATTTAATAACGTTGTGAAACTACCCCTTTGTTGGATCTAGTGTCTACAGTTTTATTATTTTCAGGGAAAACTCAAACAAAAACTACAGTTTGTAAATACAATAAGAAAGTAATTAAGAGGTTGAATTCTGTATTACCAAGCACTGCCCGGCTTTATCTCCACAATATAACAAGTACAGGCTTATCTCACCCTTTTATCTGACAGCAATCTGCAAAATTACATTTATTCTCATAAAGGTTTGCTGATTTAATCAACAGCATTCTCAAGTCTCCAGAAGTCTAGCCAATGGTGAACATACCCATAGCTTATCTTTGCAAAACAATAGCTCCATTGACATGAAATGTGACTTTTTTTCATCAATATTTCATCACATTATACATAAGACAATACAATAAATTCTCACAACTTGACAACTATCCCATAATGCAATCTAAGCTAATGCTGTTTCATATTTCAGTATGTGACATCTGTCAACAATGTTGTTAACCACTAATTGCTCTTATTTATCTCAGAAACATGCCTTGATTACTAATTGAGGCCAGATAAATATTTCTGTTTCTTGAAATTGCTTTGCTGCCCATTCAGATAAAGAGGAAAAATCTTAAAAGAAGATGAAGAGAAGAAAACTAGAGAAATTAATTAGTGGATGATGATGATGACAATAAGAACAGAGACTGAAATTATTGTAAGGTCTGAATGATTAATAAAATAGTGAGCCAACATTATTTTTTGTGAGAAGTATGAATGTACAGGTACCTATACAACCCCAGGTCATAAGAAACAGGCCCATTTTTTCACATTCATACAGGATTTTTTCAAAGTTTTGAAGTGCTTTTCAGTAATAGTTGTGGAAGCAGAGGCCTGCGGCGGCCATCCTGCCCTTAACGAGAGCTCTGTATAGAAGACCAATTTGATATTTGTTTATCTTAACCTTGATAAAGGCCTTGTGTTCTCTCGGGAAGATGCATACCAGGGAAATGACCACAGCTATAAGCACTAGGTGGGAATGTTTTTCTTTATCTCCCAGAACGATAGGAGATGGCATGTTTGTGTGAGTGGCTGATAAGGGGCAGAAAAGTCTGCCCTGCCCGGTGTTTGGGGGTGTAGCTGTTTTGGTTTTCTCTCTGCACGCTCCCAAAACTTTCTAAAAGCTCTCCCATGAAAGAAACATATAAATACTGGAATGTGTGTAATAAAGTTGGATCCTGCTAGAAGAAGCAGTGGTCTCTGTTTTCTTCCAAGCTGCTGCAATAGTTGTCAAAGCCTTCCACAATGGAAATAAATATAATTTATTAAATTAGAGATGGGAAAAGTAAACCACTGATGGGCAAATTGGCTGCACAGTGTCTCCAAGTAGATGAACACTCAAGTCTGCAATGCAACACTGCATTTCTGAATCTACCAGTAGTTCACCAAGCCAAAATAGAACTTCTTCAACAATAGTAACTGAAAAATACTTCACAAAACAAAACTTCATTTTACGCATTCTGTTACAAAGAATCATGTTTGGATAAAATGACACGAAGTGGTGTGCAGACCAAAAATTAAGAAAAGAACTAGAATTAGAATGCAGGCTTTCTGTAGCAGCCTATGAAAGCAATGCCCAAGGAATACAACTAGCAACTGATGCCTGTAGCTGTGATTCAGAAAATTCACTTTAGGAAAGAAGTCTGACTTCCTGCAGAAGAGATTTTTCCCATGCCTACATTGTTCCCTGTCTCTACTTTGTGTACATATTCATCTCTGAACTGCCCCTGCCCAATGCTGATTCATTACAGATTTCAACTCAAGAACAGTCTGTAAATATCACAAGTTATTCATAAAAGTTGAGCCAAGGTAATTCTTATGGTTTGTTTTCATATGCAAACCCAGCTGATATCACAGCAGATATGAGTTTGATGAGTTCATACTGTCTTCCCTATAATGCAGGCTCTTCTCAAGAACCACTGCCACAAAACAGGGAAAATACAGAATACCTAAGCTTTGCAATTTTATCTTCCTCTCTGAATCTTGTCTTTGCCACAACATTTTTAACTTAATGTGCATGTGTATTTTTACTTATGTAAAAAACATTAAAGTGTTTACATGAAAAAAATACCGAACACCATAAAATAATCAAAGGATCAAATCTTTGACCTCATCTAATTACTTTTCCTACTACTGCTATGGCCTATAGGGGATTTCTCAGTGGCATAACAGCACCATTCAGTGATTCTCTTTGCTCAAGGAAAAAATGAGATGGCTAAACCAGGGATAGTGAGAAAGGGACACAGCAAGGCAGTGTGTCACAAGAAAACAAGAGTGATAAACCAGAGCTCAGTGAACTTGATCATCATATCAACACTTTCTGAAATCACATGCAGAAGTTACAGTAATGATTCCAATAACCGGTTCACCCTCACACTCAACACAAGTCCATTTTTTGGCATTATAACTAAGATCCTCAATCCTGTTCTTGAAATATGCTTCAAAATCTCCCCTCCTTAAGAGAAATTACAACAGAGTTCCCAAACCTTCAACCATGTCGTATTAAAAATCTTGTGGCATCTATAAGTCATACAATGTATCTTCAGAACTAAATCCTCATTTTTAGAAGAACAGTAGGATGAGAACAGTCTAACTTTCAGCAGAAGTCTTCTATTGATTGCCTGAAAGGGGCCTACAAGAAAGCTGGAGAGGGACTTTTGACAAGGGTTTGTAGTGACAGGACAAGGGGGAACAAGGGAAGGCTTAAATTGGACGTTAGAGAGAAAGTCTTTTCTGTGAGGGCAGCGAAGCACTGGAAGAGGCTGCCCAGAGATGCTGTGGATGCCCCATCCCTGGAAGGACTCAAGGCCCAGTTGAAAGGGACTCTGAGCAACCTGGTCTAGTGGAAGGCATTCCAGCCCATGGCAGGGCTTTGAACTAGACGGTCTTCAGGGTCCCTTCCTACCCAAACCATTCTAGGATTCTATGAAATATATTTATATGGTATTAATGTGTACTACTTTCATGGAGTGATTTGTTTTCCCAAGGCAACAAATACAGTGTTGAAAGACAAAATAGAAATCGCTGTTTTGTGAACCTGTCTGAGCATAAGATGCAATTAAGGTCTTTGGTGTGACTTTCCCTTTGTGTCAAATTGTGCTAAAATGTATGTGACAGTTTTTGTTATGGAAACCTCCATGTATTGATGATTAAGGAGAAGCTGTCAAAATAATTTATTTAGGTTCACAGGCAGAATTCACAACTCACATGAAGTGTCAAAAAGCACAAGCAATATCCAGTTTATCCATTAGGTTACTTGGTCTCATACAATTATATCACTTTCTTGATAGCATTTTTTGACTACAAAAACTTTAGCTGAGGTTCCAGTTATCACTATTGACTTTAAAGGGCCAGTGTTCACCTTTTCTGAGAAAAACAGCATAAGGTTCTTAAAGTAAGTTGACTTGTATCGTCTCATTTTGCTTTCAATATGATTATTACTAAAATCTACACAAGCAGGCCCTGAAAAGAGGCACCTTTGTAAGTTTTCACCTGAGATACCATGTTTCAGTGTTCTACACTTGGCCTGATGCAGTCAAATCAAACACTACCCTTTACATTAAAGGTCTATTTTCAGGACATATAACTTCTCTACATAAAATGATTCGTATGGTGAAGTGATTTTACAAGTCTCATCTTCAAAGTTTTTTATTTTATTGTATGAAAAATGTTTTGAAATCAAAACTAGAGAAGTGCTAGGACAAAAGTTTACAAGAAATATGTTTCAACAAATTACAAACTTTACATGCTTTTGTCTTCATTTATCTCATTCACTTACCTATAAAATGTAGCCTATTGATGCAGACTGTAATTACATTAGCACATTTGAGAACATTACTATTTATATCAAGGCAGGTATCTTGGGGAAATAGTCTTGGTGTAAATCTGAATTCAATAATACTAAAATAAAAACATTGCACACTTTAGTTACTACATTTATTATACTAAAACAGGAAAACCGTAGGCAATAAAAATACAGTTCAATGTCTTGACATCCCTCCAACTCCCTGTGGATTTTAGGCAAACAAATGTAGTAAGACATGATTTTAGAGAGTAGAATTTTTTTTTAACATAATGAGTCTCATGATTTTGTTTGCAGGCCTAGAAGTGACTGTGACTAAGTATTTCTGCAGTGAAGATGAACTCACCTGTGCATTGCACAGCCTCCTCAGCTCTGCTCCTCACAAGAATCTCCTGCCGACCTGAGCTTCTGTGGGACTGATCTTTGAACAAAGAAGACAAAGACTGAACATAAATCACGTTTCACATTCTTACGGTATTCATTCAGTGCAGCTTATGAACTGTTTTCAAACAGAAACACCTGAACTTACAAGACGCATCCTCGCCGATGCACAGCGCTCATGCCACGAGGCGCGCACGCAGCTCGCTGGGTGACAGCCCTGGAACTCCCGCAGCTGCTGCCGGTCCCACCTGCGGCAAATCACGCTCCATCCGCCTCCTGCCAGAGCAAATGTTTTTCACCGTACTTAAGGCAGGGCGGGCAGACGGGAAGCTTCCTGTACCTCATCGCCCCGTGGGGCAGCTTTGAGGGGCCCCTCTGCCCGTCCCGCGGCTGGTGGGGTGCGGCCCCGTGAGGGCAGGGCTGCGGGCCAGGCGCGGGAGCGGAGCGGCTGCGCCCGGCTGTTCCCTACGTGCTTTTTCTCTAGCCCGTGTTTGCCCCTCACCGGTTCCTCCTGTGCAGCCGGGGCAGGGAGCAGCCGCGCCAGCTCGTTCGCTCACCGGGAGCTCTCCGGGCTGAGGGCGGCGCTGCGGCTGGGGCAGCCGGCTGGATCCGGCCCGCGCCGGGCGCTGCCGCTGCCGAGCGGGATAAAACCTGCCCCGGCCGCGCCCCCTCCCCTTCAGCGCCCTCGTTGCCCCGCGCGCGGTGCCTGGGAGCCGCTGGAGGTAAGGGCGGCTGCCCCTGATCCCCAGTCTTTCCTGCCGGGGCATCTCCCCTCATCCCCCCCTCCTTCCTGCCGAGGCGGCTGCCCCTCATCCCGCTGGAGATGCCCTGTGCGGCCGTAAGGCTCCTCTTCCTCAGTTCAGGTTTGGCAGTAGTGGGTTCTCCAGAGCTGTTTTTGTGGGTGCGAGGCCTTTTTAGCCGGGCTGTGTTTATTCTTTCTTACTTGGGTAAATTTCCTCCGTTTCTGGGAGGTTTTGTTGGTCCGCTTCATGTTTTGCATCAGCTTTGTAACTTTCAGCTCTAGTATATGATGTTAGATGTCTGATGCTTCTGTTTTCCGGGTAGTTTGGTGAATTACATCGATTCCATCAATTGCCTTGGCATGTATCTGTTCACTGGGTTTATTGGCGAAAACTACTAATGTGAGAACACATAGAGTGCAAAATACTGGCTTCTTGAAATGTGAAAATGCTTCTGTGCTATTTTGATGATTTGTTATCGGGTATTCCTTATTGAGCAGATGCAAAGCATTAGAGTACTTTTTTTTTTTTTTTGTGGCAGTCCCATTTTCTCTTGCAAATACCTCTGGTTAGAGAGTGGGGTTTTTTTGAGACTTGCTCAAGTAAAAATTAATTAGGATGGCTCACTTAGAGGCTTGGAGCATTTCTGTCATGATTACTTTTCTAATTGGTGCTAGGAATAGTAGTAGTTGTCTTAATATATCATGAGATTTTAACGTGTCAGTGATGTCCCTGGTACAGAACTATCGCCTTTTGGGGATTACTCATTGCAGAAATGGCTGTTGTGGTGAGGTAGGTCTGCTCAAAAGGTTTGTGCCAGTAGGACTGATTACATGACAATACCAGGTTTTTCTCATTTAAAAACTTTACAGTGCTAGAATTTGAAGTGCTAGAATTTGCTGTAATGAAAACTGCAATCCATGCATTGCAATGCATTGAATAAGTTTTGGACTTGGATCCTGCTTCACAATAAACAGTGTCTTTTTGCTTAAACAGGTTAGACTGTGTATATAACAAATCATTCAGAGTTGTTTACACTAAACAGCTGTGTGCCCAGTAGCAAAGAACACTGCAGAGATGTCTGTTACTTGAGAGTATTCAAAGAGTGAAATTGAAAAATAAGTAGTTCTTCTTGTCAGAGTTTAGAAATCCTCAACATGATGCAATTGCTTACACCACTGATTAATGATTATTACATGACAACTGAAAAAACAAGGGCTGGTGAAATGTCCCAGTTTTTTTATTTTCACCATCTGATTCCAATTTTGTTTGTTGTTTAAACATAGCAGAGTACAGTGCAGCTGAACCAAAAACATCACCTTTCCATGATCAGCAGGGTTTTTTGTCTTAAATGAATTCAAGGTCACTTAAGGAAGACTAAATTATTAACTTAAAACTTTGATTCATATTCCCTGCCTGTCAGTTTGAGATCCTTGAAAATTCTGGTTTTAGCTTTCATGTGTCTTGACTTTACCAGATCATGTTTTATGTGCTAAAACAGTGTAAATAAAAATGAATTCTGTAATTCTGGCTAGTTCATTACAGAATTTGTGATATTTCATAAAAATGAAAGTCAAAGTTCTTGTTGTTTACAAGTGAATTTGCTTACATCTGTAGGATGTTTTGACACAGACTCAAAGTTTATTGCTCTCTACACTTTCCAAGTTCTGAAGGCCATAAACTTGGAGATGACCTTAGTAGGTCCTTTGATTCCTATGGGATTATGTTGGGATCATTGATTCTTTAAAGGGCATAAATGTGTTTCTGCTCAAAAAGCAATTTATAATTCAGAAAATGTAAGGAGATGTCCCTTTACTAGCGTAAGGATGGAGCACTTGCATGGAAAGCTGTTACTTTCAATAAACCCAGACATGACTGAATGTGTATAAAGCCGAGGGTAAAATCTGTCTTTGAGTAAGATGCAATTTTGTAGAAATCAAAGCTTGGATTCTGCAGAAACTGATGGCCCTTTCTGTCACATGGGCTTTCCTGTAAGAATTGATGTGTGAATGTCCTAAAACCTGATGCAAGCCCTGCAGCAGAGCATTTCACCATTTGGATTTGAGTAACTCCACTGGAGATGACTTAAGGTGATGCTTTTTTGGTGCTTGATGCTTTGGGAGTGACAAATAACTCGCATGCATGTAGTCCTGCATAGTGCCTAAGCAGGGCTTCATTTCCGGGACATACCCCTTCTAGTCGTTGATAGGACATTCAGATGCCATATTTCAGACAGCAGAAGTAAATGTGGATTTGGTTTTTTTTTTTCCTTAAGAGAAGATGTCTTTTATGGCTCCACACACACATTTGCAGAAATTATTTTGTGTTTTGATTAAACTTGGCTTATATCCTTGATACGTGATTTAAAACCAAGTTTGCTAGCTGAAGTGCATTAATTGTTGTCTAATGTGTTTAAATGGCTACTATGTTGTTGAAGCCTTTAATGACAGTTGAAGAAAGTGAACATTTATATTTTTGGACACAATTTTGATTTATCTACTTAGCAAACAATCATGTTGTGATATTTTTCTAGGGAGCTTAATTTAATGTAACAGTTTATAAGGTAAAACAGCAACTTCAAGGAAGTGAAGATTGTTTTACTGTACCTTATGACAGTGTGAAAAGCACAAATGTTGAGTTGCTATGTTTTCACTGCCCCATTTTCCAGCTTAGGTGCAACATAAACTATCTTAATTAATATTGTGTCACCAAAAGGTTTTGAGATGGCCAATTGAATTCTGCCAAGATAGAGTCTTTTGATGAAAACATATCTTTATTGATTGTAGAAGAAGAAAATAATTCTTAAAATGAAATCCAGAGAAAAAAAATCATATCCCTCAGAGAAAATTTCTGAGTGGCAGGTTGAGATTAACATCATAAAATTGAATTTGTGCTGCAAACCTTTGATGTAATCAGCAGCTGGGAGATGGTGTTGCCCTTACTGTGCTCCTTCTGATTGTGGTGAATTATTGTGTGGAATGAAATAAGTGTTTCTTGTGTCACTCGTTCAAGAAATACAAACAAGGTATTACCAGGTGCTTCTTGCCAGTTAAAATGGGTTGTATCGATTCCTGGTCCCAGTGCCTTGCTCCCTTGGACTGCAGGAGCAGGACATTCCCGTCCCGGGGGAGGTGTGGGGGTCACTCAGCAGTGACTCCAGCCCTGTAGGGTGTAGCCCAACAGGTCTTGAGGGAGGTCCCATCACATCTTAACCTGGAGATCGTATGCAACATCCTTAAGGAGTGTGCAACATTTACATCATAAAATAGAGAAAGTTGTGAAAGCTGTTCAGAATGGACCAGTAGACTGGTAGAAAAGTAGACTGCAAAGCTACTTTTAAGAAAAATAATTGGCCTTTTACTAAGAGTAAAATCAATATTGATAGAACTTTTTCTCATGCAGAAACTAAGAGAATATGTCAGATAAAACCAAAGAACAGACAGGAACAGGAGAATGGGATAGATTAGAAACACAAAAACCACAGGAACTGGTCATGAAAAATTTAGGCTCTGCCTAAATTTTACTTCCTAAGGCTTCCTTTACTACAGGGATGAATATAAAGGGGTGTGAATGGGGGGAACTTATTGAATCCAATGCAAACAGTTAAATTCTGCTAATATCTTAGTATTTTCAGGACTGTAAGCAATTTTCTGCGCATTTTTGTTTTCTTTTGTGCCTGCATTGATTGCCAGACATTTAACTGGACTTTTAAGAAAGTGACTTTCTATTGACAGCTTGGAAAGTGTAGGAAACATGAAATAAGAATGGCTATAAATCTAAAAATGTTTTGGCAGGTTGACTGTTACCTGTAAAGTGATATTTTGTTGTAAGAAGTCTTTTTCCTTCTACAAATAAGCTATAAAATTGTATTTGGTAGATTTTTTATGGCTAATAGTGATGAGAAAGAAGTTTGTCGCAACCAGCATTTTCTAAGGTGAACTGTTACGAGGGGGGAGTCCAGCTCCTAATTTTAAGGACCTTGATTGTGTGTGTATGTATATATATATGTATATATGAAGTGCTATTTCTGAATTCATTGAAAGATAAAGGTATGTATTTTCTTTATCAATAAATGTAATTCTTAAACTGTAAGAATAGTTTAACATGTTGAGGATACAGTAAAGCTTCCTTTAGGCTTTTGAGCAAATGCTGGGAATGTGAGGACCAGCAGGGAATGTGTGCCTCAGTCTTCAGTGGGGGCAAAACAGAACCCAGATTTTTCACTTCAGACCTCTGTGTGCCTGCTCCTGAGACCTACGCCACTCTGCCATTCTAACCCTTTATGTTCCCAGGCCAGTGGTTTTAAGGTTATAATTTTTATTTTGAGAAAACGCAGCCCGGGAAGGGGATGTGTGCCTGAGGTTAAGCAGTAATTGTGTAGCAGGGATTGGAAGGACTGAGATGAGCCTAATAGAGAAGCTAACAATTGTTTCATGTTGTTTTAAGGTCAGGAGAGGAGGCAAAGCCGAGATATACTTAGTATATATGGGGAAAGCGTATGTTGAGTTATGATGACACTGTTTCTTTGTGGCATAATCTGCCCTTTTTCATTCTCCTCAGTTCATGACCAGTCCTAGTCAAAAAAGCTGAGTGATGAGGAAAAGACCTTGCATAAATATGTGCTTAGTAAGGCATTCAAGGTCAGACCTTTGGCTTTCTGGCCTCTTAAAGCTTTTGATTAGACTTTTAAATGTCTCATGGCTCCTGTAGAATAAGAGGTGGTGTACCTAGTTTTCCAAATTAAGCTTTAATACTACACAAATGGTCCGAAGTTACTAAAGTAGTACAACCAAAGTCCTTGAAGCTGTGAAAATTTGGATAATTTTCCAAGTTTGCAGTGGTTTGTGGTGTGGTTTTCGTGTGAAAAGTATTCAGGGAACTAGAGACTAAAAGGCAGCGATGTAACAAGTTAGTGGTGAGATGGGCTGGTATGGTTTTAACTAAAAACAGGGAACTTCTCAGTAATGAAAGAGCACTCTTTGGCAGTATGGTTATAAGGGCAGGACAAATAAGCTTGCTAGGCTATAAGCAGGGAGAAATGGGCAATAGGACTGAGAAACGTGATTTCAAATTGAATTATGGGTTAACACTGCAAATCAGACGTGCTTGAGTGGGCAGAGCTGGAGGAATTTGACAAGTGCTGATAAGCTACATGCAGCTGAGATACGCCTTGGGCAATATTTGACTTTGTGAAAACAGTTTTTACCTTTTTAAAGGTAACAGTATGATAAATATCTGTTGATTTTATTTCAAAAAAGTTTGCTTTAGGTGGCATCAGTATCACTAAAAAAATTGATAAAGCTCATTATTGTTAGACAAAATATGTGCATGTGGATATGCTGTATTTCTAGTGAAGTCATGCTACACTAGAAAGTAAAGGTTTCATTCAAACTGTTTGTGCATCAAAATATCTTAATCCAAAAGAAAAGTCAACCAAGAAGCAAGTGAAGAAAAATGTTAACTGTTGTATTAATAGGAAAATTCATATACCTTCTGCTTTCCTTCTCTTGGGCTTCAGTCATAATGTAAAGGAAAATATATAAAATATTCTTGTAACATTTCAGTCTAAGTTAATTCTCTTACAACCAGTGAGAGGTAGTAGTGGTAGTTTTTAATTCATGTTACTCATGAGTAACTAAAAGGTCTGCAGATCATCTACACATTAGCAAATTCTATCAGTTTGTTTTGTTTTTAACATCTGTTGATTTGAGTTCTCTGTTACTCATCACTTGCTCAGCAGTAGGTCTTTGGCTAAGAATATTGATCTTGATTCTATGCTTCCCTTGTAAGAAAATATAATTTATGACTTAATATTCAATATTCAATGCAGTACAAACCTGAATTGTGCTTCCTTATGGTGTTTTACGCTAATTGAACACTCCCATGGTACCAGTATAAATGACTACATGATATGCAAGTAAATGCATTTTGAAGATGCAGGATTTGGCTTATCAAACCCTTTTGGCAGCCACTTCTTTATAAGCCCTATGAAAATGGCAACCTTTTTTAGGTTACCTGATAACTAAAAGCATATCATTAAAGATTGTCCAGAACAGGTTTTTTTTTTTTTTTTTTCAGGGCATAAATTTCAGGAGAAAAGGATTTCAGTGTTTACCAGTAACTTCATATGACTAGAGATTTGAAAAAAAGTTCTAGAAAAGTCAGATTCTAATGGTGGGAACAATAACATGATCTCAGTATTTTTATATTTCCACAAAGAGCTTTTAAATAAAACTAAGTGGGATTTAGCCTAATAAACTCATGACCTGAATTTTTTCTTAGATTCTTCTTCCTCTGCCCTCAGCATTCTGAGGTTGTATGGCAGGACCTCGGTAGTCTGCCACACTAGTCTTTTCAGCCTTTTTCTCAGTAGCTGAGCACTTTCTCATTTCCTTGTCAGGAAGCAAGACCATTCCTTTTGTTCTGTGTCACTTTAGGTTTTTAGTAGTACTCATGAAGAGACCTCTTGTCTGTGTCCCTGCTTTCAGCTGGTGTTGTGCTGGGTTATGGTTTCTTTAAGCATAACTGATTTAAGAGGCTGCTTCTGTGCTCCATTTCTGTCCTGTGGTCTTTTCTGACCTATCACAGGAACTGCTCTTCATGTCATGTCTCATCATTCCTGTGTTACTTCCTGTGACTCACTGTTACTGGCTGCCATGCATTTTGTTTTGCCCAGTTCCTGTCTCTCCTCACAAAATTTCAGATTTACTGTCATGTTTTTTGACTGACTCCTCCCAGCTGCACTATTGTAGCATCTTGTTTCATTTTGAGCATCTTTCCCAAGGATGTGCAAAGGGCTCTGGTGTCTTTCCTTTCTCCAGGACAGATAGGAGCACACCTTCTCCGAAAGGTGAGTTTCGCTTAGTGGCTGTAAAATGGTTGCTCTGAAGTATGTCTTCAATTCTATTATTGCTGTCTGGATTTAAAAAAAGGTGACATACAATGCTTCTGAAAAGAACAATTAAACTTAAATGATCCTAGAAAATGGTGAATTTGAAATAGTTTAAAATCTGTTTCTTCATGTTCACTGACACTTGGGGATAACATGTTGACATATACAAACATTTTTGTCATTGCTCAATCTGTCAGCTGTCTGTCCATTGCCCAGCTGGTGGGAGTCAAAACTGCCCTCAGTCAAATGGACAGCTCCATTAAATTAATTTTTTTGCAGTAGGGACAAATCTATCAGATGATAAATTTTTTTGGACAAGGGACTCGTGTCTTGAGCCACAGAGAGAGTCTGTTCATTCTCTGTCTCTCAGCTTGCAGCTCTGCAGCCACCTTTGTTCTGGTTCTTGTCTCTAGGAGATGCTGCAGAATGGTTGGGTATATACTGCTTTGCCATCTTGGGCCTCATTTTTCTCTTCCTCCTTGACCCACCACCAGTTCTCTCCTTTTGGCCATAGTATCTTTCCCTTGCCTTACCCTCCTAGAAATCAGAGTCTTTATTGACACCCTGCTCATGTGCCATCTCTGCTCCAGCATCTGGCTACTGTGAGTAGCCAACTGCTGGTTGGAGGGAACAGGGGAGGCATTGTGTGTTCCACCAGCCAAATTTTAGGGAGAACAAGTGGGCCCATCAGAGCTAAGCCAGGCTGTGTGGGGCAGCACACAGCTCTTATTGCTGGTGTTTCAGTATTCTGATAGTACTGGTCCCTGAAAGTGTAATGTTGGCAACAGCAAGAAAATGTTTCAATGCCTCATCGACTTCTTACAGCAGTATTGTATGGCTTCCCTTTTCAGATATTGATTAAATTCCCCCTTTTTTTGGGTTACTTTTTCTTATGTTTAATCTTACTTAGGATCATCATGACTTGTTTCTGTTTTCAGGTGTTGACCATGAGGACATCGGTACTGGCTGTGGCTGTGTGGGGGAAAACAGCCCCCTCTCACAGCATCACTGCTGTCATGATTACAGATGACCAGCGGACTATAGTTACAGGAAGCCAAGAAGGACAAATATGTCTCTGGGATCTTTCATCAGACTTAAAGGTTTGTGTCCACTGTGCTACAGTTTGCCAAATAGACAGACTGGAGTTTTATCTTTTATTACTGGCAATAAGATTATCCAGACTTGCACTTACTTAGATGAGTTTTTTAAAGATGATGTGGTATTTGTTATAGGAAACGCATGAAGCAGAAAGTGAAGTGCCTATATGAGCAACCTGTTATTTGCAGACTTTTTAGACTTTTTCGTGGATTAGCATGCCCTATGGATTACAATTTGAGGCTGTGTGCTCTGAGTAATGACAGCAAGTAAATATATACAATTATCATGATTCCTATCTTGTAAAGGTTTTTTTCTTTTGTAAATCAATTGCTGAGCGTGACCTGTGATTTAAAGAAAAGGTATCTGTTTATAAAACCAAATCTGCCTACCAAGATGGAAGCAGCAAGATGAAACTTTCATTTTTTATGTAATTAGGATGCAAATTATTGCTTTGATTATTTCATATTTTTCCTGAGAATGGAGCAGAGTCAAAATAGTTCCTGTTTTTTTTATTCTGTGTTTCTAGAACTATGGTCCTATTCTTTTTTTTATGTTTATTTGCCCCATTTGTACTCAAACACAGCCCAAATGTTTGCACTTTTATGAGGCTACCTTTTCCAATTAAGATCTTTGCATGCAGTGACAATAATCAGCAAGGTTATTTGTGGTATGAAACACATGCTTAAGAGCTTTGGTTCATGAGTTTCTACTTCACTCTGCCACTTTTGGTGCATGCTGTAGGGTGAAGGCCAGAGATGTTCTGCACATTGCCTGTTTTATATAAGTTGAGGTTCCATACATTCTTTGGAAGATGAATGCAGTGAATACAAAAACTGAACTTTATGCAATCTGCATAATTCATCCATACGTTTCTGTGTTCCAGAAACATGACTGAAGAATGTAAGAATATAAAGCAGGTTGACAATTATATATATCTACAAGTAATATTCTCTTGGTTTTAGATATCCTTAGTTTATACAGAAATTGTTTAAGATAAATCATTATATTATTCTCCTAGATTTCATCTAAAGAAATTCTCTTCGGCCATACTGCTTCCGTAACTTGTTTGGCAAAAGCAAGAGAGTTTGAGAAACAGCCATATGTAGTAAGTGCTACTGAAAATGGGTAGGTAACTGAATATTCAATTGTTCATTTCTTAAGTAATGAAATGTATGTCAAATGTAGGTCAGATTATGCATTTGCAGAAATGTTTCAATCCGCTTCCATGATATTAAAATGATAGCAGCTACTTAGGATAGCGACTACATTGTTAATATACAGTAGTCCAACTAAGAGCTTGTTCCATGAACAACAGAAAGGTTTGGCGGATTCACATATCCCCTTAGTAGACAGAAAAAAGAAATTATTCAAAGGGGCCGGCTAGACCCTATTCGAAGGGAAATTAATGGATTATTGGAGGGCATCAGCAAGTTCAACAACATTTGAATATCATGGTGTTTTTCTCTGTTTCTTCCTGAACTCAATCTTAAAAACTGAACCAGTAAAAGAGGCGAAGGTACTCTGATCTGGTTTATGGTTCCTCAGTATGTATGGAAACGCAGCCTGCTCTTGGATTAAAGGCATATGTGTTCCTTGTCTGTCTTTAAATCTGATGTGCTGTTTTGGAGAGTATCCTTTCAGAGGGCCCTGATCTTGCATCTTTTCTGCTATGTGTTTGTTAGCCTGTTGCTTGAGTCAAACTAATTTCTGCATTTCTGCTAGGTTACACTTAATATTTGATAATCTTTCAACTGGGGTCTGAAGCCCTTCTGTTGAGGATTTCATCTGTTGGAAATAGTTAGGACTAGCTGCTGGCTTCCTTAAGGGCTTCTTAAGCAATTTTGTCTCACTGCTTAATTACATTCCCCTCTTATTTTTGGGTTCATCTTTTCTAGTTAACCGGACAGTCCTTTTAAAATGGCTTTCCATAGGAATTCCTGTCAATTGTCCTTCAAGCTATACCTTCCAGTGCCTTAAGGCTACTGCTTTCTCACTGAGTAACTTATTTATCCTTTCCAGCTGCTAGGATCCCTGTCTGAATCTCTCATTCAATCATGAGTATACAAGAAAGGGATAACCTGCAAAAAAACTATTTCAGGCTTCTTAATCTTGAAAGATTAGACTGCCTCACTGGACAGGTAGTGGTGAACAGGACTGTTTATGTGCAGAGAGAGTGAGAAATCTACACAACCAGTTTTATATTGCCCTCCTACAGTTCTACTCAAGGGTTCTGAGCTGAAGCTGTTTTTCATCCCAGCTCTGAAGTTGTGTTAGTGCAATACTTCTTCCAGATGATACTGTGAGCAAAGATACTGTACTTCCAAAGAAACTGGGGTGGAAAGTGTTAAGAAATAGATGAGGATATTGCTATAGATATACCATACAGAGATGTTCACATCCTAAAGATTTGAGCTCTGAAGGGATCATTAGACTTGTTTGGAATGTGTATAGGTAGGATTGAATTGTTTTCTGGCCCCTTTAAATGTTCCCTTTTACCAAATTACTGGTGACTTCTCATCTGTATTAAATAAGGGCAAAGCATCCATCACTGATCCCTGGAACGCTGCAACATGAAGTTGAGGTAATTACAAATAGGAAGCCTTGTCTTCAGGAGATGGAGGGTTTGCCAAACTGCATTTTCTGGCTTGTGAATAATTCCCTTCTGCCATTTTCAGGCTTCCATCTCCTTGTAGCGAGGATGGAAGAAATCGTATGGAAGATGATTCTATGATACTCTTCCCTGTTCCACTCCAGATTATCTTCAGCGTTTCTATAACTGGCTAATCCCAGAAGAATGAGCACTGAACAATATTTTTGTACTTCTAATATGAAAGTCTATAAATGAATCTCTAATGATTCACTGATGTCTTATGAGTGGTAAACCTGTCCTAGAGCACATGCTATATGTAATGTGTGATATTGCTCACTTCTTATTAGTACACACAGTAAATTGAATACATAATCCAGAGGCTGCAGTAACATTCTGACATTCTGGCCTCATTTGTGCATGTGTGTATGTTTGTATGTATCACAGTCATGTAGTTAAAGCAGTAAAGTTCTGATATTAACACGGAGAAAATCATTGCCCTGAAATGTTTAACAGACAGCGTAAAGCTTCCACTGAAGTTCTGACTTTGGATCTACCAACTTCGATGCTGCTATTGCTCAGATGAAAAATATTAAGTAATAATTTGAGATTAGCTTAAAATGGGAAGGTAGGTAGATTCACATGTAAATCACTAAATAGTATTTCTGATACAATAAAATACTTTCCCCAATGTGTTCTTTAAGTCTTCATATAGGAAATGTCTTACAATGTAATGTTAGAAATTACGAAATGAATGTTTCAATTTTGGAAGTAATGTTTGATTTTTTTAATAAAATCTAAAAGCATCAAAATTTGACATTCAGTCGCTGAACTATGGTAACATCTCATACAACCTTGTTTACAACATTTAATTTCATTGTGTCTCTTGTACTCCAGTCCCACTGCATGCTGAGCAATGTGTAGATAAGGAAGGTGTGCTAAAGTGTCTTTCTCAAACAACAACCTTAAATGTACCCGAGTGTAGCTGTAGTGTTGTGCAGGTACTCAGGTGGTTGAGTGTATTGCAAGCAGATTTTGGGAACAGCCTCATGATGGCACTGTTTCTTCTTAACAGGAGTTATTCCTCTCGAGAACTGAAGTCTGATGTAGGAGAAGATGCACAATGCTTTAAGAAACGTGTGGTTTAAGTTCAGTGAAATGAATCATTTTCAGGAGGATGTAGTTCCAGTGACAGATAGTTACAGTGACATGTTGACGAGCTGTAATGGCAGTACACCTACAATTTGTTGTGGACCAGAGTTGGTCTTAAAGTCAGCTTGGTTGCAAGGCAGCAGGGTGTAATTACCAAAACAAAAAGAAACAGATACTGTATGTCATCCCCTGCTAATGACTACGTTTTCTTGCCCAGCAGTGTGTAACAAAAAGCTTTATAAATGACCAGACTGCACTTAAATATAGCACTAAAGAAAAACTTGGTGGCACAAAATTATTCCAGCCAATTGAGTGGAAATGACAGAGAATAATATGAAGTTATCTTTGGCAGGGAGATGTGTGTTTGGGATGTCACTAGTGGACAGTGCATTGAGAATGCAAAGCTTCCTTACAGGCATACAGCAATCCATGTAAGTATAGCAACTTTTCATGAGATCTCTGTTTGTTACAAAAGTTTTGCTGTATTAACGTGGTATTTTTCAGACATGATTTTAAATGTATAGCTCGTTACACAGGAGGAAAAATCCTGTCACAGCATAAGTAGTTTTTATATCTTTTTTCAGTTTTTTCTTCTGAGAAAAGAATTGAGATTTATGTTCCTATGAATTCCTTAATCAAATCAGACTGATTACTTTTAAACTGCAGATATTTGAAATGTAGTATTAACTTACTGTTTGTGCATCAGGTACCCAAGTGAAATGCTCTTAATCTTTGCTCCTGTCTTCTGTTAAAATTTGCATGAAAGCTTCAAGTTTAATGTTGGCTTTTTCATGACATTTTAAAAGTACAAGTGATCTAGCCAAACATTGTGGGAAAATCTGCTGAAAGACATATTTTTAAACTTCTGGACAGATTTGATGCTCAATTCCCGAGCTCCAAAAGACTGCTCCTCACCCCGTTTTCAAAAATACACTGTCATTCACTGCAGAACTTTAGGACAGATCCCTTATTTTCAGAGACTTTCAGTATTGCATCAGATAATTTCAGGTGTCTGGTTGAAACTGTAACCAGGTAAAATAAGTATCTAGATTTTGGAGTGTGGGAGTGTTTGAAATACATGTGTGAGTAATTTCGAGGGGCCCAACATGTATGGGTTTGATTCTGGGACATGGCTTATTTCTGGATGTGTTAGTAGAAAAGAAGCTCAGGGCTCCTGCATTAATTAAAATGCTGTTTTTCTTCAGTGAGGAAGTCAAAGGTGGAACTAAGGCTCCAAATGATGGGAATCTGAGCCTTTGTGTAACTCAAAGTACAGCCAATTTGGAATCCAAAATTTTTGAAGCTTCCAGAAGAAAATGGTTTTTCCTGACTCTGCTTTGATTGATATGAGGAGTTCAAACACGGTTGTTAATTGTAAAGGGAAGAGGAAAAAGCTTGGGTGTATTGCCAACAAAAATTTGGAAGATTAACCCAGTTTTTTTTTTACATGTGTGTATAAAAACAAATTAATAATGACTTTACACTTTTATTTGTGCATATGTTTAAGCATGTGTGTTCCTTAAATGGATGTATATTCACAAACAAAATTATAATTTATTAGGGTGCAGTATGACCTGCTGTGTTCTAGTGCTTAATTGGATTTTAATAGATGATGTTACAGACAAGTTCTGCGGGGAAGTAGGCGAATCTGGCCTAGCTGATTAGCTGACAATCTGTATGTTTTTTGTGGAGATCAGAGGTGGAATATTCATTCTTACCCTTCAAGCAGGTGTAGCAAATACTTGTAGAAAATAGGTGCTTCATCTCTATTAGAAGTGAGCTAAACCTAATTGTGGCAAATAATTATTTTTCTTTAATACCTTGGGCAAGATAGCTAAAGGAAAATAGGAACATCTAACAGGAAAACTTCCTCAGGAAAAAGAGTAGATATTGCTAGGAGGGGAAACTATTCTTAAAATGCAGCCTTCAGATAGTTGTAATAAATTGTTTTTCTGTGTATGTTTTGTTGTAGATTTTTTCTTGTTGTTCCATGGGGAACAGTTGCTTGTGCTGTAGTTAATGTTGGTTTTAATTGAACTGCTAACCTGTCTGCTCTAGTAGGTTCCTTTTGTTCAGTGTAGATGATTTAGCTATGAATGGCAGATGTCAAGTAGTGCAAACTGAGTATTTGCCATTTGAAATGAAATTTAACACCAGGGTCAACACTCAAACATTTGTGGATCTTAACCAGTGTGGAATTTTCTCGGAGGAATAACTGGCTATAAAAATCCTCTATTTCAAGCCTAATTTAATGGTAACAGTAATCAAAAATTCTAAGCGTTTCTGCCTCTGTTTATTCATAATACCTGTAGTACTATTTATCCTATTTCCAGTTATTTATGCTTTTGTTTTCACACTTCAGTTAATTGACTGAAAAACTGAGAATTATTATATAAGCAAAACTGTACAGAACACTTGCAAATGAGGTGCAATTTTTTTGGGTTGTGTGATACTTTTGTCTGACTGCATGATTGTTCCCTTTATTTTAAGGTTAGTATTAAATGTAAATCCCATTTGAGTTGGCTGCTTATGCATTTATAGAAATTGTGTGCAATTACAGATAGAGATGCAATGCAGATGTGCTTGCACATATAAAAGACCTAGCAAAAAAAATCCTCACAGTCACTCTGCACCACCGTCATGTCTGGTTTTTTCTTTATGTGATTGCTGAGAAAATCTTCTGAACACTAGGGCATTTAATGTCAGAATGAAGAATATCTCATGGAGGAGAAATCCTTCCTGGAAAGTAATCAGAAATTGATTATGAAAAATTTAATTAAGAATATTCTGCATCTTCACCTGATTTTTTTCTTTTCATATACCTCTTGATGACTGTAGCTTTATCAAATGTTTGGAGAGGGGCCTCTCAGAGAAACAAGTCTCAAATGCCTTAGCGATTTATAGGGGAAATTAACACCTGAATTTCTTCCAAAAATTACAAAACCCCTGATATTTAGGAAGGACGGGGTGCTGCTTTCAGTATGGAGCAGCTTTTACTAAGCTGGGTGCCTTGCTAGTGTCACTAGAAATATTGGGTATGGTTTCACATGTGCCTTAGGTTTTTAGTGATGCTGCAAATGTTGATAATGACAGGTTCAATGTGAAAAATCTGCATGCCATTTGTGTAGCTCTGTGTGCTGACTCTCTGCTTTCCACTTGGACAGTATTACCATTGCTCATTCCGAATGACAGGTGAAGGCTGGCTCCTTTGTTGTGGAGAATATCAAGATGTTCTTATTATTGATGCTAAAACTTTGGGTGTTCTTCACACTTTGTCATCATCTCAGTCTTCAGATTGGATAAATTGTATGTGTATTGTACACTCAGCAAGAATTCAAGGTATATGTTTTAAATGTATTTATGTAGGCAAATTAAATAGTGATAAAATATTTCCGTATAGGTGGTATGATCCTACCTGATTTAATATCCAGTCATGTTTCACAGAGCTGTTACGTAGAAGACGTTAATGTTTCATTGATAGCACAAGAGGTGTTTTTAAGGCTCCTAATATTGGTCATGCTTTATTTAATGTTTTTTAACAAAAAACAAATACCTTCTGTACTGGGTGTAAGCAGCTAACTTCTTGGGTTTAAGTATAAATAAGTTTTGTAACATCAGAGAAATTAAAGGCACAATACCACAGTTCTGTGCCTTCTGTTAATACATTACTCACTGTTTACAGAAATGCAAAACATGTAAGCATATAATTTACTTATTTTTTTGTGTAAAACTGAGACTTCATCTAAGCAGTGTCCTGCAAAATCCTCATTTTAGTGCTGAATAGGTAGGTGCTGTTTGAACGTGGCTTCAAGTTGACTATCTCACTGTTAACTTTACACAGAAGACTCTTTGGTTGCAGTGTCTGTAACTGGTGTTCTCAAAGTGTGGGACCTATCTTCATCTCTGAATAGCATCCAGGTCAGTGATAACAACATAAATGTTCTCAAATAAAGGCTACATTGAAGCAGAGTATGAATAAATTTAAATCTTCTGGATGTGTATTAAATAGATTTTATTACTTTTGTTACAAAATTTTGGAAACACATCTTCATAGCATTATTTAAAATTGGGCTGTTGGACAGCTCTTGCCTTGACAACTGTACTACCTTTTGGCCAGGCTTCTTGTCTTTTCATATTCCAGGATGCTGAAGCTGCAGTGCTTTCCTGCTATCCTGATGATGTCTTTGAACCGCTTTACTCTGTCCTTTAAACTCAAAGCTCTTCAGTATTGGCCTTTGTACTCTCTCCTCACCCTTGTTACTCTCTTCAAAGTGGTCCTTTAGTTTTTGCTTTGCTCAGTCTGCTTTTCACAATGCTGTTTTCACTTGGAAAAGACTCTTGCTGTGTCAAGTGTCCTATTTTTCTATCTTCAAGCTCACTTACTCTTTTTTGTGTTAATACTCTCAGCAGCTGTCACCTTTCGTGGGCAAGTGCTAGAATTGGGATGCAATTTTTGTATTTTAATTAAACTCTAAAAGCTAGATTCACAAAAGAACTTCAACAGTACGGCTAAGTACTATGAGACAGAAATGGCAAAATATCAACAGACTTCTCTAAATGCTGGTAACTCATCACTGCCCGGCTCAGCAAACTGCGGGACATGGGCAGCACTACTTGTTCATGGGTGGAATCAGGCCCCTGAGGAGTCTGCCAAGTCTGATACCATCCCGGTGTTTTTGATTTATCAGTAGTATTTTGGGATGGGTGCATCTTTTCAACATTCCTAGAGCAAACCCCACTGCCATGTTGTAAAAATTCTGAGGACTCTAACAACTGATTACAGATGCCAGAGGAGCATATGGTGTGGCGCGGTCTTTTTACTACCTGGGGCCACCTTTTGTGGAGGGACTGCTGCTGAGTTAATAACAATCCAGCTAATTTCTAAAGAACAGTATTTTAATAAATAGTGTTGGATTTACTTGGAATTAACCAGAGCTGCAAGATGTTGTAAGAAAATGGCTTTCAGTTTTACAGCCATGATTGCAAGCATATATACCCCTTCTCTGAGAGGTTTTGAGACTGTTGATATCTTTCAAAACAGAAAACATCTGTTTTAAGTGATTTAACCAATAATTAATATAACTCAAATAGAATAATTTTGAGCATGATGACTTTAATAAGTGTAATATTCACACAGAAAGTGTGAAAATATATACGTTTTTTTAACAGTCTGTACATTTAGCAATACAAAGCTAAGAAAATTACTTTTACACTACCTTTAAAGGTGTTAAGAGCAAACAAGACATATGGCAACACCATCTCACTGTCCTGGTTACAACAAGAATGAGTGGGAAAGTATCCTATTCATCAGCTTTTCTGAATCTGATACTCTTGGTTTATAGGTTGTTGTAGTTCTTTGACTGAAGAATACTTACCAGATACTCATCACAGCAGATGCTATTTATGGCCTGCCTTTAGTCCTTTTCCACATTCATTATCGCTTCTTTAAGTGAGATCAAGGTCTGAGCCACACTGAATGTTTGCATTCTTCTGTTCACATGTTAATTGTGAACCCTGTTGTCTTTTTATGTTTATATGTTGCTTTGAATTTTGAAAGTCTCTTTACAGAAAGTTATTTTCAGTGGGTTGTTTCTATCCTAAAAGCTCAGATACCTGAAACAAACTTCATAGCTTTTTTTTTTCCTCTGTGCTGTAAAGGAGAGACAAAGTGTGTGCGAGAAGGAATCAAAATCTCTGGACTGTATGAATTGTCAAGCAGTAAGATTCTGTACTTACACGGAAAGGCTCCTTCTAGTTGTGTCCTCCATGTGCTGGCAGGTACATTATTGAGCATTACACTTTCTTTTTAATGTTGTTAATTTTGGAAAGCTAATATGATTTTTACATGCAGATACTTGTTGTTCTCCTTAGGTTAAAGAAAATGTTCACAAATTGTCAGATATAATTATGCTTGCAACATTTCTCGGCTTATCTTAACTGCGTGAAAGCAATGAAGCTTTTATTTTTTATGAATGTATTTCTGCTTTAAAAGTTTAACACTAAATTGGCTGGAAAGAAGGGGGATTTAAGTATTAGACAGTTTCAGAGCACTGGGTTCATTATAGTCCCCTCCACAGTGCATTTGAAAGGGAGACAAAGATTAAAGAACCCTATTTAAGTATGACAGAAGTACTCACAGTTGGCAAGTCCTCAGTAACCAGGGACCTTTGTTTGTTGATAGAAGCCAGCAAAACTAAGGACTCCAGGCTATATTGCTTTTTGGTGTAGCTGTAATAAAATAACTAAAACTTTTAAAAAAATTAGTAACACTTGTAGAGAATACACAATGTATTTAAACAAAATTGATTGTAAAAATTCTGTATTTCTCTTTCCCAGTGCTACAAAATTTCTCTTATGCTGATCTACCAGGATTATTTTAACATGTATACCTGACTCAAATGTCTCTGTGGGGACAGGTCTGGGTTAAAAAATTTCACATACACCTGGGTCAACTTTGAATAATGTAGTTGTAGACTGTCCTTGAGATGTCTCTTGGGCTACTTTAAATTCTGTACAAAAGCATTTATAGAGAAATTTCATGTGTAGAGTGGATAGGCTTTTCATGGGAAAATATCTCTAATATGCATTGTTTTCTAGTAGTTTCTATAGCGAGACAATAAGACCCTAATGCTACTTTTTGGTTGTTTTTTTTTAACTGTTAGTGTCTTTAACTTTGAGCTGTATGGTTTGACTTTGACTTTGCAGTAGTTAGTATCAAAACATGTCAGGCTCTTAAATTAGTTGTTCAACTATGAAGAGCTGCACTCATGTTCTACTTACTGATCCACTGCCCAAACCCAGTTTAGATTAAAATGAATTTCCCAATACTATTTGTTTATATTTTGTTTTTCTGAACTTAGGTCTATGATTATTGTGATTTCTCCTTGCTTTGTACTGAATTCTGTAAGAGTGGTCAGTGCTTTGCTGGTGGGGAAGTGCTGGCAGCTTACAGGCTTATCATCTGGACAGAAGATGGCCACAGTTACATCTACCAGCTGCTAAACAGGTGGGCTCAGATGGGAAATTCACAAAAAAAGTTCAGGTACAAGATGAACTTCTTGAGGGTTACTATGGAAAATCTCTGCATGTTGCAAATGATCAAAAACCAGAACAAAACCACTCTGGCACTCAAAGATTTACCCAGAGTTTGACAGCCCTCAGTCTTTGTTTGACACAGCAGGGGATGTAGGAATAAGATTAGCCATGTAGAACTTGGGCAGCTGGTGCTGTGATTTCAAAAAGTCTCCTGTAATTACTTATTTGGTTACTTTTAATTGAACTTGTGAATCTTGGATGTTACTGTTGTGCCTTCCAAAAAAATGACTTTCTAAAGCTTGTATGTTTTAATTTTTTTTTTCTGATTGTGCAGTGGCCTTTCTAAAAGCATGTACCCTGCTGATGGAAAGGTGCTGAAAGAAACAGTTTATCCTCATTTACTCAGCTTTACTGGTATGAAGGAAAATAAGGTAAATTCATGAGGGTTTGAAAGTTTATTTATTGTCTGTTTGCAATTACCTGAATAATCCCAAAAAAACGATGAGTTCACCAACAGATTTAATTGTTCTATAAAAACAATGAGTAATATTTATTCCTTCATTTTAAAATTGTTACTTGCAAACTTGAAGATGCTCATAGCATATTTTATCTTTGATTTTTGGCTGTATTTAGGGTTTTTTCACAGTGGAAAAAATGCCTTTATCTTCAAATATAGAGTGGTTGTTGAAGTGGTTGGTGTTTATTTTTTCTAATTTTGGCAAAAAGAAAAATATTTTTCTAACATAAAGGTGTGGTCTAAAATATTTTTAGAAACTTTATTTTCAAATCTGTAAAAATGAATAAAGATAAATAATAACTCCCAACAAATAAAACCCTGCTGTAAAACCAAAATCAAAAAAGGCAACCCAGGAGCAAAATGCAAGCAAGTTACTCAGTTCTTGTTTTATTCAGGAATGTATGCATGTGTCAGTGTGACTACATAAATAGGTTGCTTCCCATGTGTGTCCACTCTAAATTGAAGGGGTCTGAATCTGTGGCATCTTAGCTAGAATACTGCTGGCTTGAGCCTTCGAGACATAATCACATGCAGAACTTTCTTGCACTGTGAGCAGACTGATGTACCCACAGTGCCTAAAATTAGACACATGTGACTCTTCAGAACCGTGGTCTTGGCTTGAAGAAGCCTCTAATGTTAAGAGGAAGCTGAAAAAGTAGGTGATCTTTATACTTTTGTTTGAGAATTCATGTTTAGCAGAGCATGTCACACCAATTTCAAATTTCAAGTTACTGTGTAGACAAGTATCTCAAAAGTAGAATTTATAATTAGGAGGGTGGGGAATGTGGGGCTGGAAGGATATGTGGTAGGCCTTCTTACTTGGGCAAAAAATTAACCAAAAAAAATAGAACAGATTATTCTGTGTGGCTTCGGTTCTGGTTTTTTTGCTAAGTCTGATTGCTGATGCTGTTTATGAAGTTGTAATTGTTGGAAGATGTGGATTTAGTTCCTGCCTGAAATTGCATTAGTTTGAGTGCTTGTGTGACAGCTCGTTAAGCAGTTTTATGAAGATATGCAGCAGAAACATATTTTTATTTGTAGCTGACTAGAAACACTTTATGTATACACCTGTTAGGTTTTGTGGTGTTCTTTCTTTGTTGACAAATGTAGGCCCTTAGCATGTTTGTTGCATAATCCTCTGAAGCCTGACAGATTTAATTTTCAGTTGAAGGGAAACAGCATAAGCTATTCAGCTTTTCCCCAAATGCTGTGATCTAAAATCAGATGGGATAACTGCTGAAGGATGCCAAAAGGTCAGGAAAGGTGAGGGAAAAGAAATAGCCAAAACACATGGCTTAGCAAATAATGGGGTTACAGTGGCGGTACGAAGTTCATATATGCTTCCCCCCAAATATATGCTTTTTTAAAAATAATGGCCTGCTCTTTTTTAATATTTCTGCTTTAATATTTACCTTACTGCCTGAATAATTTTTATAGCAGATTTGTGAGACAACAAGATCTCCTGTGTGATAATCCGTTTTGAACTCCATTTTGAGATTATAAACTGAACCATTTTACAGGACAGCTAATTATTTTGGAGCAGACTCTCAAACTTTAATGTTGTAAATAAGTATATCCAACATATGAGGTAGTTGTAGAGAGTGAGAAGGTTTCTCCTGAGCCTTTTTTTCCAGAGTAAACAACCCCAGCTCCCCCAGCTGCTCCTCAGCAGAACTGTGCTCCAGACCCTTCAGCAGCTTCATTGCACTTTTGAAGTGCTCCAGCACCTCATGACTGAGTGATGGTGTTACAGACTATTACCTGTGTGAAAGCACAGCTCTTACCTTTCGTTGTTTGGAGTCATACAAGCTGTGACAACTGAAGCTTTACTGATTTGTTTTGATGCAAAGATTATCAATATTTCACTGCATTGTTTTTTCAGCCTGACCTTGGTGCTTATGCTGGTGAAACTATAAACCTGAGGAGACCTCCCAGAGCACTTTTCCATTTGGGGTGTAGGTTTAGCCAAGGATACTTGCAAAGCAGAGGTGATCTTTGAGAGGCTTGTACCAGGCAGAGTAGACTTGGTCTGAGCAGGATTTAGTGGCAGATGAGGAATCAACTATGGTTTGTTTTATATTTTTACAGCTTTTGGTGGAAAAAAGCCTTCACATTTATGATTAATTATTACATTATTTTATCAGTTTTCTTTCAGAATATTGATTTACTGTTCTCTTTCAGAGTCCTCCTTTTGTCATGGGCTTCATGAATGAACGAAAGGAGCCTTTCTACAAGGTTCTTTTTTCTGGTGAAGCTTCAGGACGGATCACTTTGTGGCACATTCCTGATGTTCCTGTGTCAACATCTGATGGTTCTCCAAAAGGTTTGGCACTTTTGGCACCTTGCTACCATCTTTTTCATTATGTCTTGGGGTCAATTTTCATGAAAATTGGAATTCTCATAAAAAACTTTTCATACTAAAAAGTGATGCTTATTCATTAATTGTGTGATGACTGCCTGTAATAAGAAGGAGTAGCAACTGCTGACTTTCCAATCCTAGACTGCAGAGAGGATAAAGTAAGGGAAGTGATCAAGAGATGAAAATGTGTATTTTGTTTAGTTTGATTTTTTTTTTTTAATCTTTTGTTTTGCATAAACAAAAAAATCCTCTCTTGCTCCACGCCATAGAGATCCCAGTTACAACCATGTGGACTCTTCAGGATAATTTTGATAAACATCATTCCATGTCAGAGGGCATTATTGATCAACTTTGTGGATCTGAAGATGGATTTGGAAGTGCAGTTGTCACTTCCTCTGTGTACATACCTGGTCTTGATAAGCTTGTGTGTGGATGTGAAAATGGGAAAATTTTTGTAACATTAGGTTTGAAAACTGCAAGAGCAAGACTTCTAGAAAACGTATCTTTTGTTAAAGGTAAGTTTTAACCATTTGTTCAGATTCATCTCAGTCAAGCACAAAAGACTTCATAGTTGTGGCATCCCTTCCAGTGATCCCTGTAAAAATTCTCTGAAAAACAGGGCTGGAGGTCAGGGATGAAATGAGAAAACTGGGGGATTATGATGGTCTTTCTCCTTCCTTAGCTGATCTGCTGGATCACAGCTTAGTACTAGCAAGGTGCTTTCCAGTATTAGGAATCTGGGAATGGCTGTGGGATTGGGTAGCCACTAGAAGTGAGATATGTGGCATGTCACTACATTGGCAGGTTTTTTTATTTGCTCTCTGAAAGATCATTCCACTGAAGGGAACATAAAGGCTCAGTGGATGAAGCTCAGAGTGCAGACCTTTGTTCTCCCTTATACGAACCGGTCCACAATTCTTTGATCCCATGTAAAGGTTGGTTATATTTAGTCCTTTGAATATCCTGACTTTTGGGAAATGTACTGTAAAATATGTAACTCCTATTCTTAAAGAGCAAAAGTAATTGAGGTACCATCTTGTTTCAGATAATCTACCTTACAAGGTTCTGAATGGTCACAGTAGCAGAGTCACTTGCTTACTTTATCCACACGACAAATCAGTAACATTTGATCCAAGCTGGTTGTTGTCAGGGGGCCGGGATTCTGTTGTGATCTGCTGGGATATATTTACTGGATGTATCCTGCACCAATTTAATCTGCAGTCTGGTCCAGTGATAGAGCTCTTGCGATCCCCAGAACACTACAGAGTAAGTAAAAACATAATAAATGATGTACCTCCAAAAATTATCTCTATATACCCATCTGTGTGTGTATATATATTTATGTACAAGAGAAAATAAAAAGAAAACACTGTCTGGCAATACTTTAGCCCACACCACTTTATGCTTAATTTACCTTCACTTAACTGTCTTCCTTGAAAGTTGCTTTTAATTTCAGGGAGTTGAGTTCTTGCATTTGTGACATCTTAAATTGAAGCTCTTATTTTCTCATTCTATTCACCATTTTTGATATGATTATGAATTTATATGTCAATCTGATTAACTCCTCTTTCTGAAGTTTAAGAAGTGTGCTCAGTAAGGCTAGGAGCTTGAACATAGTATTTTAATCTAATCTTTTCTATTGGTCCAAAGTATGTATATTTCATTTTGGTTCCTGACACATCTTTGTGGTCCTTTGTTTTGAGTGTATGTTTTGCATTTTATGATATTTATAACAATTTAAAGTTGTGTTCTAATTGAATTTTCAACTTAAACTTAGGTGAAGATTTACTGTACTGAATGTTCTATGTAACTTTGAACATTGTATTCCATGGGACTGGAATTTCCATTTTTCCTCTCAGAAAGCCTGCAGAGACATATTTGATACTTACGAATGACTCACAGTTCACTTACATGCCAAAATTAAGTAGTCAATAAAATGGTTTGCAGAAACAAAGTTTTTAATGTTTATAAGGCTCCTTTTCATCTTTATTCTGAAAACTGAGTAGGATTTAATGCCTCCTGGCTGGTGTTTGTCTTGTTTAAAGAGCTGAATTTTTTTGTAGGGGAATTCCTCTGTGTGTCACCAAAAATTACTTGCAGGAAGGGAAGGCTTTGCAGTATCAGATCCATACAGTATGAAATGAATTTGTAACTCACTCAGGTTTTTTATTAGAAATACCTTGTCCTCGGCTTTTGTTTTTTAGACCTGACATAATTTTATATCACATTAAGACCAGTTTGGTTTAAGGTAATTTTTTTACTACTTTCTCTTTTAGGACAACTGCTACTGTATAGTTGGTTATGTAATCACTGCTTTGATGTGCTAAACATTGTTAATACATGGAATTTAAATTATTATATCTAAAATACTGAAAAGGCAAAGATGATGGTATGTTTTCCTGTCAGTGAATGAGTTGTATAGCCAGCCTGTAGAAAACAAGTTGAAGATGTTGGCTGAAATAAAGCATAATTTTCTAAAATGAGTATGTTCTGGGAAAGAAATCACTGGAATACTTTTACTAGGCCTGTTAAAATGATGTGGTTACAGTGTTGAAACTAGAGTTTTCTGTTTTGCAGTTAAAAGACCAGAATATAGTGTGCTGTGTGTGCAGTGACCACTCAGTAGCAATTCTACACCTTCAGAAGAGAGTATGTCTCTTACATGCCAGAAAGCATCTATTTCCTGTGAAGAAGATAAAATTTGACCCTCTTGAGAATGTGCTAATTGTTGGATGTGAAGACAATTCAGTTTATATTTGGGAAATTGAAACAGGTAATAACACAGAGGGATGTTTTGTTCACTTTCCTGAAGGTTTGTCTGTCACATGGTGTTATAGGAGCATAATTTATAGGAGACCAAAACATTAGTAGAAATGCTAACACACTGATTATATTAATTGAAGAGTTTCAATGTTTATATAAACAATCAAGCAAGATTTTCTTATGGTTCGAGGTGTGCTACTAGTAAAATAGAATAGCTTAAGTCAGATCCTGACAATCACAAGTTTAGCTGGCATGGCAGTGAATTGAGTAGAATATTCCTGAGACCTATAAATAAAAATCAAACTTAGTAAAAGACTGATGTTTTCAGTCTGAACAGTCCCAAGTTGGAGAACAAAGTTATGCTTTCTTGCAAAAATTCATAATCTGAGATCTTTTGATTTAATTGATAATCAGTTAATAGTGGAAGATAATTGTAAAGCTCACAGCTGTATAGTCAGCAAAACTAAATCTGAGTGTTTTCAGGTTAAACTGTATATTCCCAGGTGATTTGAGAATGTAATGCTGATTCATATGGGTAATAAGTGTCGTTTATTTAAACTTGGACAGACAGAGCTATTAGGAGTTTTAATGGTACCAGACACTACAATATGAATGTCCAGGCAGTTCAGAGCTGTGTGTCCTGAGATGGGGAAGGTGTGTTGAGTCCAGAGCCACTGAAATGTGCAGCATGTTAAAACTGTATCAAAACACAATTTTACTGAGATCACAATTTACAGGTTATTACAACATTCTATCTACACTGTTTGCTTTAGACGAGACAGAAAAAGTCAGTATATTTGAAGTATCTCTCCTTTACTCATAAAAATGCTGCCTATTTCAAGATTGAGGAAGTAAAATTGATGCCACTGCTCATGCATATTACATATTCAGGCAGGGTGCAGATGGTTAAAAATGTGTATCTTTTATTACAAGTATCACAGAAGAGTGAGTACCACAATCGCCATCTCTTTGAGAACAGCTGGTACACAAGAAAAGATCCTGTTATTTGCTATACAGTAGCAATTAACAAATATTTTTTTTTCGGTTCCTGTTATGCATTGTTGACTGAAATGTGCCATCTAGGGTCAATACCTGAGAAAGCCTAGTAGGATATACTGTAGTTGCTTTAATGTTGAATTATGTCTGTATTGCAGGAGAACACAAGAGGTCATGGCATTGATCCTTGAAATTGGCCTGACCTAGATCAAGAGCTATGTAGATACTTCAGTGGCACTCAGGCAGACAAAGCATTGTTCAGGTGTATGACAGAGATGTACACAGCATCACTGAGGCAGCTCTGCAGGAACGCAGCACCTTTCATTAGGATTTCATCTGTTGGCAAATGCGTGGGCAACCACACATAGTACCACTTGCCTCCACAGTTAGCTCTGAACGTGTTCCCTGACTCAGTTAAATAGGGTAAAATCTAAGTGGCAGCCTTGTGCTTGAATTCCGTTATGAAAAGGGACAATAGCTTTTATTGCTTCTACAGTCAAAAAGTGTTTGTTTCTTCTGGCTATGCAGTTAGCTTCATGACTGAGGCTTTGCCTCTAAGTTGAAGTCAGTGGAGTATTGTGTCAGACTCATGTATCACTGTTCTTCAGTTAGAAAACCAAATCTGAACAGTGTTCCTGTGCAAAAGCCAATGGATGACTGGGAAAACAGCCAGTCTGTTTATGATTTCCAGGCTGTGGATTAAGAAATTCCTATGAATATTTCAGTATTTACACTGTTGTAGAGTCAGCAATAATTCTGTTGAATTAGACAGATGAGTTTTCTGAAGTTTAAAGGCCTAGTACCACTTTAAAACTGTTCTTCATCAGATAATTAATAGGATGACCCCTAAAGCAGATGGAAGATTTTATTATGCATAACAGTTCATTATCCAGTTTCCTGTGACAGAGGTTGACACTTGTACAGAGAAAGCATTAAAAGTGTTTGTCTCAGCAGGCTTTCATAACTATCACTTTATGGGGCAGAAGAAACTTTGCATCCTAGGGTAAAATCTAAGCCAATGCTACTTTATGTACAACTTGTTGTACTCTCTTTTCGTGAGATTTCCAAAGATAACCTTATTTTATGTAGTCACTGGAAAGTTTTCTGAGTACAATAATTTGCATGTATTCTAAATAAATAGGATTTTCAGTGTAGTTTATGCTGAAATGTTAAATACCAGGAGTATAGTTGACTTCAAGTGTAATTTAAGTCTGTATTTCTTCCCCACTGACTACAAGACAAGACTAAAAAAGGTGAGGGGAAGAAAAGGCAAAAGATGACTGCCTGCTGCTCTTATAGTCTAGAATAAGATAAATGCAATTATATCTTTCATTCCCTTGATTTACAGAGCAAAGCAAAATTACTCGAAGTTTAAGTGTTAATATTGTACCTGCATGTGGATGGTGATACAGGAAAAAATACAGAAGCCATGCAATTATATCTGTGTAGTGTAATGTATTTTACCTAAATTTTAACATATGTATACAGCAACTTTCCATTACAGTGGAATATCTTTCCATGACAATGAATATTGATCTAATAATACATTTGGAATATTAATATAGTATGTGTACAGGATATGCTCCAAACTTGTGTGCTAGAAGACAAATATGAAAATCAATAACAAATTTTATTCTAATTAAAGTGCAGAATGTTTCTTCCAATAGCACTACTTGAAATCCCCTTCAATAAGGAAATTAGCTGTTCTCTGTATTGCTTTTACATTTTCCTAACCAGGTGGTATCTTTGCTTTTTTAGAAAAGTAAATACCAGTACAATAAGATATAGTAATAAAAGGATCAAAGGATTTTTCCTTGCTGTGAACAGCATATGGTAACATGTCTGCCAAGCCACGGTTAATCTTATGTGTATTAGCGGTGAGAAATAAATGGATAGAATTTAAACAGCAATCTTCCTTGCTCAGAGTTAATTATCTTCATTTATCAGCAATAAGTTTTTTTCAATTAGTACAAGTTTAAAATGAATTTATTCCTTGAAGTTCATAATACTTGCAGCATGAATCATCTAATTTCCTGTTACTTTCTTTTGCCTTGCAAGTCTTCCTCTGTTTTATTGTTTTACAATATGTTTAGTTTGGGTTTAAAGATGGAATAACATCACTTAATAAAACTTCAATTTATTGTTATGCTATCATACTACATATTTAGCTTTACACTGGCTATTGTATATTTTTCATACTCTTCCAGGGAGTGCAGATTTTAAGAACTGTCTTACATGCTGCTAGCTCTACCACAAAAAGAGTATTTTTGTGAGGTTAGATTCCTGAAGAGTCAAATCTAACTCTATGCTTAAAATCCCTACTGGGAAAGGTCCAAATCATCGATAAATAATAGACAATTACTAAATAAACATCTATATAGTATTTTGTTTTATCCACACTGTGTATTGTGTTCCCTATTTATGCTCTACCTGAATCCTTTTCTGAAAAGAATACCTTTTCTCGTATTTTGACATGTTGATTGTCACATGTATCTGGGTGCTTGGTAACAATAGTTCTGCCATTTTCTTCTTAAGTGCAGAAGCATTACAGTTGTCTTGGCTTCTAACTTCTGCATCTAAACGAAGCAGAAATCCTAAGAATGACTGTTTTCTATAGAATTACTCTTAGAGCACCCTAGGTGGTATGTAATTTTAAAACCCCCGTGTTTTGATGTATTGACCAAACCAGAGATTCACATAGAAGTACCTACTACCTCAACTCAGAGGTTTTCTTTGCTATTACTACCTGGTTTTGCAAATGTAGTGTCAGGGTGATACTTATGTGTTTATCTTGGGGTTTTCAGTAGAGGTGAGTGAAAGACTGTCACTGCCATTCCCTGCCGTGAGACTGATTCTGTTTGTCACCGTGTTGGGAGGTGTCCTGGGCTGAGGAAGCAGGAAAAGCAGTGTTGCTTTAAGGAATGCTGTCACTGTGGTGGGAGCAAGGTGTCAGCATTGGAGGTGCAGTTCACAGGAGGTGCATGTTCAGCTCTGAGTCCAGGCTTTAAGGCATGAAGTTTTTCTGAAACACTTGTGTTTCATGACTTTAACAAGAATGATAAATGGCTTGAGACACTTCTGCTGAGAAAGAAAAGATCATACCACCTTAAGATAGCTGTCAAGCGTAGAAAATTTTACCTCAAGCGTTTAAAAGCTACACAGGTATCAATAAAATAAACCAGGCTTTTAATGAGATTGGCAGCTCTCATAAAATATGCAGTGTCTAACATTAGTCAAATCCATCTGTATGATCTTAAAAAAAATCTTTATGAAAAATAGAGAACAGTTCAGAAATATTCTGAAAGTATTTCTTGTTGTGTTAACGCCACATTGATAAATTTAAATGTTCCATAAAACGTCTGCTGTTTCAGAAGCACGCCTGCCATGGAGGAAATGAAATTACTGTGCGATAGCGATGTTATGGATCAAGCCTTTGATCATATTGATGGTCAAACATGCTGGAAGATTTTCAAACACTGTTCAGAGAAAATTTGTATGTAGTTATGTATGCTCCAGTATTTTTATTATTGGTGCCAACAGTGAGTCTTCTAAACCTGTGGTAAACAGCAGGTATCACATGAGTTGAATTTGTGAGGGGAGGGGTTTGGGTTGTTTGGTTAGCTTTTTTTTTTTTT
>VXBT01004536.1:420582-511804 GCA_013400235.1 Oriolus oriolus
TTTTTTAAGAAGACCTTTATTTAGTACGTCCGACAACTTTTCTCATCCCATACAGAAATTAGAGATTAAACTGTTTAGAAAGCTAAGGCTTAGATTTCATCGAGTGGCTGTGAGGAAATAAGGTGTATAGTTTCAATGAAACTTAGAGCTCTATCAAAGTAAATTTGGTCATTACTTTACTAATGTAAAGTAATAATAGTAATGTAATGTAAATAAGTAAAGTAACGTAATTACTTATGCCTAGATAATTGTAGAACCAACAATAATTACACTTTTGTGACCTTTTTGTCCTTGTAAAATTAGTGATTTACCGTCTCTTTTGGTATCTTTTTCATTTTCTCTGTCTCTCCATTGTTCCCATTTTCTCTTTAGGTCATTGGTCAGAGTTAGATCTGAATGTGGCCTAACTGATAAATCCCGTGATTGTGTTTCATCTGCTGGGGGCCGTGGTGTAGGGTCAAAGTCATGGCAGTCACTACATTCTTGTTTCTTTCCTAATGAATTTTGCATAGCCTAAAGATCTGCAAGTCTCCAAATAAGATTTAAACATGAATATATATGCCTTGTGTAACTTAGCATTTAGGTTTAGGTGGGTTTTTTTGTTTGTCTTGTCAGTCTTAACTCAAAGCTTAACAAATGTTTTGCGTCTTTTTTTATTATATCTTATATTTTATATGTGTAAGCCTCAGGTCAGTGTGTAGCTTGTACTTGAATATTTCACAGCTCTCTAAATTTGAGTCATTGTTCAGCAAATACTTATTGATGCAGAATAATAAAGGGTAGTGGAGCTTGGGAAAGTCTGTCTCAGGGTAAAGAAAAAAAAGCAGTGTTGTCTTTTGCCCAATTTGCAGAAGCTGAGGGTACCTGAGTCTTTTCAGTATACAGGAGTGTATCTTTATATTCATATGTGTGCACACGTACATTTATGTATACTTGGTGGAACAGGTATGGAATTTAGCTATGTGTGTCTGTTCCCTCCAGCTGATAATTGACCTTTGTTCTTATTAATGATAAATAAGATTTTATACATGTATAAATAGATATATGAAGTGTAACTGAAAACTGATTGCTATGATCTGGTGCAGTCAGGAGAGTGCATGCCAGGGAGGGGTTTCATTGCAGACCCTAAGGGACAGGTTCTCTTTCCATCTTTCAGATTGTGATCAAGGAGTAGATGGAAACTACTTGCATTTTCCAAGTTCAGAGCTGGTAACTTCTTCCATTCAGCCCAGTTTAGCACGTTTACTCTGTCTTAACAATTCATGTTACAGGATTATTGTCCTTTACTGTTTGGAATAGTTTAGATGGAGTCAGGGAGACAACAGGGGAGTTTCCATGTCCTTTCTTTTGGGGTCTTGTGCCTGCATCAGAAATCCTGAGGGAAGAACTGGCTGCATTGGGGAATTGCTCTTTTTACCCACATATGCAAACTAGCATTATAAATTAGATTTCAGTAGTTTTCTTTGTGTTGTTCTTGATTGCTTTCTTCAGCCGAAGGATATTGACAGTAGTTTGCAAAGGCTCTTTTGAAAGTGTGTGTTCTGAAGAATGTCAATAACACACAGAGTTGGATATGACAGAAGTCTTCCAAATGCAGAAATCAGTAAGGAGGGTCTTCAAAGACACATCACAGGGCATCTCAATTTTTAATCTCTTCCTATAAGTAAAATACCTTTTAAAATATTATTAGATTATTTTGATAGGCTGGGTTTTGTGTAATCTATCCCATTTCTATTTGCTAGATGGCATTTACTTTTGTCTTGATATTGGCTGGAATATATATTCTTAAGGCAATGTTTGTTCCATCTCTTTAGGACCAGTTGATATTGGAGTGGTAGCACTAGCAATAAGGATAAATTTTTCAAGCAAAGTGCTTGACAACTGTCTTAGAGCAAGATTGTAGAATTGTAAAAGTCAGCACTTTTGTAGCAAGGAACATAAAATTTCTGTATGCCTCACTCTATCAGCATAGAAGAAAGCATGTTGGGAGGGTTTTTTTCAGGTGAAATAGGTATTTATGGAAAGGAAGAACTTAACAGAAAATAAACCAACTGTTTTGGTTGCAGATAGTAGTTGTTCTGAAAGGTGAGTTTTCTGTTTTGACTACTAGTAAAGAAAAGGATTTGTTCTCGACCACATGCTGTTTTTAAATAAAATCAATTCTGAAATAATTTCTCATTCTCAGTGTTGTGCTGTAAGAGTCATCTGAGTTACTAGGTCACAGCAGCACTGCAATACTGAGGATTTTCAATACTTTAGCTGTGACAGCAAACAGAAAGCACTGGAGCCTGATGATATGACAGGTCATGTGATGGCAGTGTATGCCTCGTCTTGAGGCAGGAAAATATGCGTGACCTCTCCAGTAAAAATGCATCATTCAGTACAAGCAGAACCCAGAGAACTGTGTGGCCAGCGCTAACACCAAGAGACACAATTTGTAGTACTTGGTCCACAGGAAGAATAAGATGTTGTAACAGTCTCTAG
The DNA here is from genome assembly GCA_013400235.1 of Oriolus oriolus. NCBI lineage: Eukaryota > Metazoa > Chordata > Aves > Passeriformes > Corvidae > Oriolus > Oriolus oriolus. Next base: position 423,067 of record VXBT01004536.1, read on the forward strand.
CCAGTCGCATCTGGTGGTCCAGAGCTGCCCAGGAGAGTGAAATACTCCACTCTTGTCTGTTCCTGAGACTTGGTTGCCATGGTCACAGCTTTAGAGAGATAAAGACTTTCTTTTCCTGTATTTTGTATGTATAGTAGGGGGTCATAGCAGTGGTATTGCTGCTATGTACACACCCCTATGTCTTCCTGTTCATCCGTTGTTATTTTATGCTCCTCAGTCAAAATCCTTTGGGCTTACTCGTATTTAAAATACTTCAGGTTTGAGAGCAGATTTTCTGTCCTCTTTCATGTACTCTCATGTACAAGCTTTGTCTTTTCTTATTCTTTATTTTTATTCTCCTTTAAAATCAGAGACAGCATATTCCCAACAAATAACAGTTTCTGAACAATAACCACCCTGCCCTCAGTATTATTTTGAATTGACTCTTTGCAGTGGTCAGAAAGCCTTTGTCATATATATACAGGTTTCTAAATCCTTTCCCCTCATCCTCCGTGTTTATTTCTCTGAAAGATGTATTCAGGCATCGCAGAATACAGGTCTCTTCCTTTATTTTGTCTCTGGTAACTATTTGCTCTGTAAATGAGTAATTTGGGCTCTTCAGAAGAGTAAAGTTGAGCATATAATATAAATACTTTATAATACTTTTATGATCAAACATTTTCCTATGCACTTTGTGCCATTTTATTGCAGCTCCAGCTATACACACAAACCTGTACATAGAGACGTTCACATACAGGGAACAGGAGTGGGTAGTATATGCAAGCAAGGATGGGGTTGTTTTTTTTTTTTTAAAATAGCCATCTTCTGGAAGGTGCTACTTAAGAGGGATTTGAGATAGCTGTTATAAATGATATGCAAATGATTTAAAGATGCAACTGAAGTTTTGAAATTGATTTTATGGTGTCATAATGTTCTGTTAGTAAGAAACTAAGCTGGTTGTCCAGGGCATTTGCTATTCCATGTCCCTGTCTATAAATGCGCTTTAAAAATAAAAATTAAAAAACCCCAAAACCAATTGTAACTTCTCTATGTGAGAAGCCAAGTCCTGTTTCTTGCATAGTGTGAACCCAGATGGGATTTTTTCAGTTGAAAAAATGTTAATTTTGTCTTCTCCGAACTGCTCAAAAAAATGGTATGCTTGCAATGGCATCTCCTGACACACTTAGGGAAGAGTTTGCTAGTAGCAGAAATGTTCAGTAACCCAATAACCTGTTTGGTGGTTTCTCACTTTGCATCTGCTAAGTCTGTAATATATAGAAGCATATCTGTCATCTGTTTTAAATAAGATGTGTGTGTTAAATATTTAAAATGTAAATTCACTTTCGTGTACATCAAGAATACCTATATATTCCATTCAGACCGTTGCCTTCCAAGGCTGAATTCTGCTGTCACATGTTCTGTGCCTTTTACCACTTCTGATATATTTCTTTCTCTGTCAACTCGCATTTTTTTCTTCAACCAGAAGTTGAAAAATTGGCTCTGAAGTTGTTGCCAGAGAAAAGCTCTGATATATAGAAAATAACCCAAGCCTGTAGTATGATAGCCTTAACTAAATTATATTCTATTATAAATCCAATAGATTATCCCACAGAATGGTCTGACTCTGAGGGATGACTGGTGGTGAGGCTCTTGTATGCATCTGGAACTAAAAGATCTGTTTGGGAGTTCTGTCTAATACTGAAGACTATGCATAATCAGGTCTTTGAAATTTAGTACCCTGCCCCCAAAAGTCTTGGATTAATCAAAAATTTATTGTAATTTCTCCTTCAAAGGATCATGATACCTGGTAGTTTCACAGAGATATTATGATAGCCTTTCTGAAGCACTTGAGGAATCCGGCAGTGAGTTGCACTGACAAAAGTGTTACAGAAAACAAGGTTAGACACATGAATGTATATACATACATCCAAATATTCACGGTGTAGTGGGCTTGCCACAGGAGATGGTAGAGAAAGCTTGTTCCCCCCCTATTTAACAGTAGGAAGAACAATTATTTCTTTGGTGTGTTTTGTTCATATTTTGCTCTGAATAATCCAGATAGTTCTGTGGGGAAACAAGGCATATTTATAGCTTGAAAGGCTACTTTACATTTATAAAGAGGCCAAAATAACAGTAGCTGAGTGCCTGTATTATTTCCAAACTTCTTCACTTTGCAAAAGCTACAGTATTTTTTAGACTGTTTGCACATGTCCAGTGTGAACTGTATGATCATCCCTTGTAGGCATCTATAAAACATTGGTTTTGTGTTCTGGAAATACTGAAATGTGTCGATGCTGGGAGCTTTGTAGACAGGCTAACTATGAAGACCTTTTGGGCAACTTATTTTCCTTTCAGTAGCCATCCTGTTCTGTAATGGTCCCTGGCCCTGGCTGCAAGTCTTGGGGAGGAATTAAGAAAATGGCACTTTAAAAACGATTGGGGCTGGGTCTTATTTCTTTCAGCGTAACATCATGGTAATCTGTGTTGTTCAAATGATTTTTATAGGGGGGAAAAAGAATCAGTTGCCCTATTTTTTCTGCTCTAAATTCAAAGACTTCGTCATGTGAGTAGTAGAGGTGATACTACAGTGAACAGAAATGGATGAGTTTCAGAGAAATAATTTCAGATAAAGAGGTTTTATACACACAAACACTTATTGTATGAGATCCCTCAATCCCAGTCCAATATTTTTAGCAGGTGTTACTGATAGAACTTCAATGTTACACATTTTTTTCTTGTAGCAGTGAAAGGGGAAATTTATGTTGTATTACTTGAGGGTAGAAAGAATTCAAACTTAAGGGAAAAACATTTCATGTTATAGCTGATATTTAATACTTGAAAAATCCTTCAGATGTATTTTTTCTCTGATATTTATAGGAAACAAGCTATTTCAGCAATTTCTTTTAATTCCTATAGGAAATGTGTAGTATGTAATAGTAGCTCATTTCAAATACATTTAAGCTCAGTTTATATGTCTTTAATGTTAGTTATAATTAAAATAGTATTACTAAAGAATTTTTACTAAAATAATATAACTGGGTATAACAGCTAGGGGATTTAGATTCCAGGGAGCCACACAAGCGGTGAAATAGTCTGAAACATAACATTCATATCCCTGATGATTAAGCTACATCTATTATTCAGGTGTTTGCAAGCTATCTTTACGTCTAACAATTTTTAGGAATGGAATAAAAAAAATTAAGCTTTCTCTTGCTATTTGTAATCCAGAACACTAGAGGACAGCACTAAAATATTACATAAATGTGTTGTTGTTTACACTGTTAATGATATAGATGCTCTGGGAGGGCTTTGTGAGGAGAAAACAAATTACTATTTTGAACATTTAGGGCAAGTGATACTTTTGTGAATATTCTTGGCTCCCTTTGAAAACTGCATCTCACTCCACATGTATAAAATATCTGGAGCTGCTTGTGGTCTGAAACAAAGTTATGTGCTGCAGTGATTTCTTTAGTAGTTAAGCTTTATTTTTTTAATAGCAATAGTGTAGAATATATTTTTAATTGTAAAAAAATGTAGTTATTTGCCTCATTGTAAATATTTTGTGATTTATTTGCTCACATGAAGTGTACTATGTTAATACTATGATACCTGCACAAGATGTGATGGTATAGCTCCTTGAGAAAGTTGCAGCTTCTGTTGTGTTCTCTAGGCATGCTGGAACGGCATGAAACCGGTGAAACAGCACAAGCAATCCTTACCGCCATCGAAGATTCAGAATATTTGGTGGCAGATGCTCTATTTCCTGTGTCTCAAGAGCCAAAACGAAACAGGAATTCTGGCTACAAACACTCCAGCTTGTATAAGCATGGCACGGGCCCTTATCTTACTCATACAGAAAAATCTTCAGATAAGGTAAGAGTGAAGAGTGGAGTATAACTCAAGAGCAATCAGTTGTGATCCAAATTCTTTACCCTTTCACCAACTGATGTGTAAGTGGGATAGTGGCTTCGTTTTGAGTTTATAAAGGCTTCTTCTGACTGGCTCAGTTTTTATACCTTCAACATCATTTCATGGACAAATGGGGAAAACAGACAGAGGGCCTTATGCAAGGTCAACAGAAGATAATCTCAAAAGGATTTTCTCCAACTTATTACCTGTAGTTAGACCCTATTTCCTCGTGCCTCTAGCTTATGACTGCACCTGTTAGTAGTACCCTCAGAACAACTGAGTACACCTTACACCAGTCCAAATGCGTATGCCTTGAGAACAAGTTCAGCATGATCCAATGCTATTGGTCTTTCTCTTACTGCTTTTCTAATGAAGCCACAGATTCCTCTTGTCATTCAGTGATAGTTTTTATTGGGTGTGTGTTTTCTGTTAGCATCATCACAGAACAGACTGCAAGTGCAAGTGCCATATGTATTTGCAAGCATATTTAAATTTGGCACCTTACTGGTTAAAAAGAAGATGGTAATGCTCTTGTGAGGTACTGGGGCTGCAAATAGGTATGACCATCTTCAGGAAGGATTTCGCCAGGGAGAAATCTGTATTTAGCTTTATCTAGAAATACTTTTCTACAGATATCATTTAACCAAATAATTGTGACTGATGGAGAAGATGTGCTCTTTCTTTTTGTTCTGAGTAAGTAATAGAAGGAAATAGGATGGTTAAAGTAGTGTTAATGTACTGTTAAAACCGAGAAAATGAGTACAGAGGCACCAAATTGTGATAAGCAAGGTTGAAAATGCAATAGTCTCTCTATTTTCTTGTGGCCTGGAGATATCTATACTTTTATCAGGTATTTGTAGATATTTACAAAGTCTGTATTTGCTAATTGTAAAACTGATCATTAAAACTGTCTCTAATTTAATAAGGTCTCAGATTCAGTGAGATGGGTGTTGCCTTTTTAATGTAGGAAAAAAAATGGTGCAAACCTGTTTTCTTAAACTGTGTTTATGCATCAGGAGGTAATACGTTCACTGAACTCTTGATCAGAGTGTATCTTAAGAATAGGGCTTTCAAGTTGTTTGTTCTTGCTTACCAGTTTTTAATTAATGGGTTGTGGGAATTCTGTTCTCTGCAATAAACAGAGGAAGTCATGTCTGCTATTCCTCAGCCCTCAATGTACATAGAAAGTATTTTGCCGCAAGTATTGAGAATGAAAAATGCTTTCCCTCAACTTAACACTGAGTTTATAATTATTGTAGTTCAACTCTTAATATTTTTCTTTGACCTTTTACTAACCTTAGTCGGATTTCTAAAGTTCTTTTTGATCCCATTTTCTGAAAAGTCTTATTAGAGCGTAATCCTGCTGAGCATGTTGTGGGGCAGATGGTGCACTAGTTGGCCATTGAGAGAGAGTCTGATGTCCCTGTTAGTTTGTTAAAAGGAATAGTTTCTTCTTGCCTTTTTAAATAGGAACAAAAGAAAAAAGTTTGATAGTTGTTTGGTGAGTAGTTTTAGGTATGTGTTAAATTGAAAATTGCGTGGATTTAGCAAAGTGGGAGGAAAGAAAATGTGCTGATTATGAAATATGGGAAACGAGTGTTTTGTAAACTTTCAAGCGCAGAGTTTAACATTCTTTGGGAATTATGATCTTAATTTGGAGAAATATCACAACAGGAAACAGTGGCATTGTAATGAATTGTAGTGCCTTTTTTTGATCTCATATACATCTTGCCTGCTCTGATTTCTCAAAATAATATTCTTTTATATTGTTCATTAATTATCTTGTCCAAATGCAAACTTACTAAATATACTACTGATGTCTCTTAGACTTTTTCTGTCAAAATCTCATTTTTTTTAGTTTCAAGTTCTTTTTTTTTTGTCATTATGTACCTGTTAGGTTTGTCTAAATTCATAATAAATTAAGTTCTGTACTTGGGAAAGCACTTTTCATTCATCAAACATGCATCCAGTACATTCAGAGCTTCTTCCCACTTGCATCTGCATTAGAGAGGATTCTGTAGATTGGTGTGGGAGATGCTGGAGGCTAAATGTGTATAGTGTAGCTGAACCTGGGAAAAACATAACAATGGAAGTGCCCTTAATGCTATTGCAGAAGCCCGGTGCTGACTGCACAAAAGGGGTGGGGAACTCTGCAGCTTTTTTAGCACTGTTACTGCTGAAATGAAGGCTTGCTATGAAGTCTGCTGTTTTTCTTAAGTTTTGTGCAGGAAACTTTTTTTAGGTTTTTCAAAAAGTGCACTGTTGACCTTTGCATCATTGTGTTTTAGCATCTTGAAATATTCTGGAAATTCAGATCCCGTGTAATTAGTGAGAGGACTGTGGGTATCAGACTTCAACATTCCATACTGTATTAACTAAAGCATATAATTACTACACACGTGAAACTATCACAAGACTTTCGGATTATCAGAGGGTTTTAATATAGAATGAGTATTTCATTATTAATTTCCTTCTTTGGCAAATTGTGTATTAGAAATTTAACAACATACTAAATTGTTAATAACTTTTCTATCAAAAATCCGCAACATCATCAATTTTAGCATATATTAAAGAACTCAATTTCAGAAGATTTATGTGACAGGAAAGATGACTGGGTAGCTGTTCTATCCTGTTGGTATTGTAGTTGTGAGTGATCCTTTTGTACAATGAGTGATCCACATGAAGACTACAAATAAGATTCAGCATTTATTCTTACTATTATTACATTGTTTTACCATTCATATTATATTTAAGATAAAGAACATTTTCAAAATAATGGTCTCTTTCCTATATCCTAAGAAAGAGATAAATATCCTCACATAGTAGTCCAGCTTCAAAGGCTTTCTTTCAAAACATTTGCCATCATGTAAATCACAGATACAAAAGCAGAATGTTTTGATTTCATGGTGTTTTGACCATTTTAATTCTTTTATTGTGCTGCACGTGCCAGTGGGAGTACCAATAACAGATGACTGTGACAAATGCAGTTAACACAAGATCCATATTAATGTTGTCAAATCCCCTTGATATATTTAAACAGATTTTAATTATTTTTAATGTCAAAAGACCCAAAATATATAGCTTAATAGTTCTTCAAGAAAGCTTTACTTAATATGTGAATGTAAAACCTCTCATAAAAATGAAACTTTTATATTGGCCTTAGTCATTGACATAGGGTATTCATCAAGTCAGCAATTTGTGTGGCAAAGTGCCATTTGAATAGTGTATTGTTAGAATACTTATGGTCCACTTGACAAGGGCTCTTGCTGTAAATAGTGCAATTTGACTCCAGCTGTTAAAGAGTGGCTTTGACAGCAGCCAAATAGAATGGAGATGCTTTACTGCACCGCAGAAAAATCAATATTGGGTTCTTGTTCATAGTAACCTGTTTTCTTTTTTTTTTTCAGATTTATACAAGACTATCTAGAGTTCATTTGTGAAAGTTTAAATATTATTTTGAAAGTGAGGCCGTTTTATTTTCAGATTAATGTTGGTGGTGAATGATGGTTGTGTTTAATTAAAAAGAAAAAGACAGTGCTTTGTGGACATACATACAAATGTGATGATGCAGCATTATTTAAACTCTGTTTATAGGGATGGATGTTAGGATGTGGTTGCATAAGTTGTGTAACTAATGACAAAAAAATGTTCTTTCCTTCTTTGTGTTTTTTTTTTCTTTTTGTAGTGCCACTGTAGTATTCCTGTTGATTTTTCTAAGTATAGGGGTTTTTTAAAGCAGGTTTCTTTGTTGTTCTCCCTGTTACAACCCCCACAGATGTTGACAATCTGTAGTGCCATTGTAGATTTTCCTGAAGCATGGTCTTGCTAGTGCTGAACAGTTTTCCAGCAGTATTCACTGACACAAGGTTGCTATGATACCTGGCCAGTAGCAATAGGTATTGAATCACTGGTCTTAATTACAATAGAATACACACTAGACTGTGCTCGTGGTGTTTGTATGGAACTAGCTCTCATTATACCTTTAAGTCATAGTTCTGTTTGAAAATTGGAGCTGTGTGAAAAACTGATTTAAAAAATAAAAATTGAAATGCTTCAGTGCATCATATGAAGATTTCATTGATGCACATTAAAAGCTGGATGTGTCTGGGAATTGTTCCTGATGTTCCAGAAACCTTTCATGTTGGAAAGTTTCCTACCTTTTCAGCTTCAGTCTTTTGGATATAAATCTGTGTTTTTCATGCACTAATATTTCTAGTGATTTCAATAATGTAATCAGAATGGTCTGGCTAATAACATTGGAGGGAAGAGCAGCTTATAAAATCTGTGCAGTAGTTGCTAAACCTTGAAATCTTAAATTCTACTACTGAAAATCTAGATCAGAAAAGGAAGTTTTTTACTGTGTATATAAGACAAGACAGATGGGAGAGAGAAATGTGTTCACTTATATGTGAACTTCTACAAGCATATGTATTTTTTGTTATATTAACTCAGCAATTTCTTGAAATACCTTGTATTAAGAGTTCTAAAGAACCTGACATTCACTTACGTAATAGCATAAATACTCTGCTCTGAACAAAAATACGTGAAGGCAAGAATGTCCAGAAGTTGTAAATAATAAAAGAAGTATCTACTTTGTTGCTGCACACAATAAGTAAAAGGCAAATGAAGACTGTAGGATAATAGCAGCTATTTGTTCTAGTATGGAAAAGGAAGCAATTTGAAAATAAAATTGTTATTGGAACCTTGAAAATCACTGTTAGTTAAATCTTACTGATGGAAAAATTGATAGAAAAATGGAAATAAGATACAAGCACAAATGCTAAATAATACTTAACAAATAGGAAATCAGGAGTGGTACCATAAACAGTGGTGCCGCAGACATGGATTCCTTTAATTTTTTTCCTTTTATAGTATTTAGAGCCTTATTATGCGGAATTACACATCTTGAGGATTTATATGAAGTGGATTGTTAAGGACAAAGCAAAATAGAAAGCAGTAGAATATTTCTCCTTAAAGTTGGTAACATCACATTGCTGCTGCAAGGGTATTTCTTTTTTTTTCTGGGACTAGTGTTCAGTAGTCTCTGTAATTCAGTTGGAAAGCATTTTAGTACTACATTTCATATGAAATTTCACAATTAAGTATTTTATCAGGGGATCAAGGTAACAACATAACTACAGTGAAGTAATAACTTTGGAGTTAAGAGATTAAATTTGTACCAGTTAGAAAGAATTGTGATCCTGAGGGAACTTAGCTGCTATCCTGATACATTCTAGAATGCTATAGGATAGAAGAAAGTCCAGCTTGCTTATTCTTGAATTTTCAAGAATGGCACTTTCTAGAGCACACAGGAATTTTTTTTTATTCTTTTTCTGTGGTAGAAAGTCACTTGCTTATGAATTGATCTAGAACTTTTATGTAGATAAATTTTCTGGGTGGAGCTCTTATAATTCAAGATGGGAAATACACTGTCAGAACAGTCCAGAGAAAATGTTGTTTCATTTGGAGTCAGCACTCAGACATGTATTGCTGACTTAATTTCTATTTACATCAGTCCTTCTTAGGACAAAGCAATATTCTCAAGCTCCTACTAAGGTCCTGTTGGCAGTATCTCTGTGTTCAGCACAGTTCTCACAGGTATTTGGATGTTCATTCATCCAGTAAATTGTTCAGTATGGTAATTCCTAAATCCTGAGCCAGCAGTCCGTGGCTTTGGATTGCTGTAGCATTGCTTGTCCAGTTGATGATCAAGGAACCTTTGGAGATGTTCCATCTTTTCTTCTAAAGTGCTGAGTGAGGATGAAAACTTCTCACTACCACCCACCACTGAGCTGTAAATATTTCTAAAGATATGGTTAGGAAATTTACTTTTACATTCTAAATAAGTTAATATATTAAGATGTAGGCAGAGTATTTGAATATTGACTGTACAAATAATACTTAATTTAAAAAACACCTCATTCCTTCCTTCTGTCTAAACTTTTCATGATGCAGAGACTGTCCATATCAGAAATGGATGTTAGTTTGAGATGAGTGGATCTACAGTTCACTTTTATATTCTTTTTGTGGTAGAAATGTTAGACAAGATTTTGTCGAAAATATTGTGTTTAGAGTTGCCTTTCTGATAGTGTGCCCAGACAGGCAGTGATACAAATTCTAGACAAAAGCAAAAGTTGTCTCTAAAAAATTTGTCTGTCTTCAAATATTTTTCTGAAAAAGAAAGTGTATTCTTGTTTCCTAGTGTTGAAAACTTGTGAAGAATATTTGGTGTATTTTTACTTGCCCATTATTCTTTGATATCTTTTAAAGGTTTGTCTCCAGAATCACTTTTATGTGTACACTTTAATTAAATCCAATAGAAAACTCTAAGCCCAGTGTTTGTTATGGGGAGAGAGCGTTAACTTGAAAACAAAATGTGCAAAACATTGGATTTTCATACCAGACATCTACATTGAGCAATAGGTATGTTGGCAATTCTTCCTGAACAATTGAAATTTTTGTGCCCAGTAGATCCATCTGGACAACAATCTGCCTGACAGTAGCCTTCCATACATGATAAAAAGAGGGTTTATTCAGTTGCTTAGACTATTATCACACAGCTTGAGCCTGAAAACTCCTTGGTTAATTACTTACATTGTGCCACAGATGCATCAGCAGTGAGGCTGCAGTTACTGTTCAGAGTGCCATGAAGATAGTAAAGCCTTCCACTGGGATTTAAAAAAAGATTACAATGTTGAGAGGAAAGAGTGTGACTCTGCTTATGTTGCAATTAAGTTGATAGATAAACACTGGTGAACACTCAAAAAATATTGTGGCCTTTTCTTCATGGGAGGTGAGTTCTTAGGAGGATCTGAGCATCCTCAGTAATACGACCAGAGTTGTCATGAATACCATAATAAAGGTCATGCAAGGCAAGTTCCAAACAGTTTATTTGTACTAGTTCATATGGGAGCATTCATCATGAATTGACAAATTTGTTTGGGACTGCATTGTCCAAGTGATGAAGCCTTAGGTCAAGCATAAATTGCATGTCAAAGCAAACTGGGGCACTACCACTGACTGCAAGCTTTTTAAATAGAATCCTTTATATGTGAGTGCTGAGCTTTAGAAAGGGTAAATGAATAAGAAAAATGTTCTGAATGCCCCCACCAAAGGGTCCTCTGTCCTATGACTAGGTGAAATGTCCGAAGGCAAGGAATATGAATGACCTTGGGATAGTGACTCCATAACTGTGTGATGCTCACCCTCTGCACGAGGCCAGCGTTGCTCTGTAGCAGGTAGGCCTGGCCTCTTTGTGCACTTTGGGAGACCATGGATACTCTTAGTGACAGAAACTCTTCACATGCTCCCTAAATTCAAAGCTCAGGAGGTAGGCAGGGTTAGACAGGGGTGTGATGTGTGGACTGCTGATAGGAGCTAATATTGGATTAGGAAGTGCATATGGTTTTGATGTGGAGATGAAAGTGTAGCCGATAATTTGCATCCTTTCTTCCTCAGCAGGTTCTTTTAGAGATGGTGTATGGTATATGTTTAAGTGTTATTTCAATTATATACCTGCTGTTTGTAACTCTTTTTAAATAAATGCATCTTTGCACATATCCTGGACTGCTCATCCTTTCGACAGAGCAAGAAAATAAGATAGCCATGTATTTTGCAAAAAGGTTATGAATTGAAGAAAGCAGGTTTGCTGATGGGATTTACCTGAAACAAGACACCATTCAATGCTTAAATATTTTTAAGTTACAAATACCTAAATAGGATTGAAAGACCATATTTCTATATAATTATTTGCAGTTCTTCAAGCATGACCCTGAGAATTTGAAGTTTCTTTTTGGGAAGGCTTGGACCTTCATTTCAGATTTCTCTTATACTTCTTTTAAAGCCTTTGATTTTTAAGTTATTGCATCAAAATTCTAGTTGTAAAATACATGAGTGGTCTGTGCTCTCCAACTGTCTTAGTACTCTTCCACTGAAAGGTGTTTGATCATGTGCTGTATGCTGTGCTGTTGTGGGAAAAGGTTATACTAATTTTTCTTCTTGCTTGTCTTTTAATGATCGAAGTAAGTAAATTAGGCTTTCTAAATTTGGAAGTGACTTAATGCTGATAGGCATGTAAATTAGATCAAGTTTTTAGTTTTATATGTAGAAGACACATCCAAAAAATACGGTTTCTTAGTAGATAAAGAGATGTTCTGGTGTAGGTTTAAGATGTGCTATTTGAAATCTGAGGTTTTTGTGGAACTTGCTAACAATATTTTATGCTCATAAACCAGTTTGAAGCCCCAAACACAATTTCATTTATCTTTATATTCTAAGCTTTATAGAGTCTGCAAAAGTGTCCATCTGTTCAGTCGAGATTGCTTCAAATAGTGAGTGGTCAGAGAGACTTAGCTGATAAAGGTCAAAGGAGCCTCTTGACCCCGTGGTTCTTGCCAAAGCAATTGGAGCGTAGGGGCTGATATACAGTTAGATACAGCTTGCTAACGTGATCTCCACTTTAATTGGTAATGATAGCAAGAATGCACAGTAAAGTCATTGCTGAAAGAAAACAAAAAGTATCCAATATAGTAATTTATTACCAGTCAGTGGGTTTCACGCACTGGGTTGTTTTACCCCTGCAGTGGTCAGAGAAAGCAAAAAGGTACTCTAACACTTAACTGAAAATGGATGCCCTGCTGCTATCAGAGATGCATGGTGGTCAAACGATTGCCTGTGCCATTAGCTTGGTAATGTTTTCTCTATTGTAAACTCAGCTCCCCATGTTCTTCCTGTGCATCAGCTGCAGATTGAAGGCTTTCTCGTTTGTCTTCTATTTGTGCTGCCAATCATCAAGCTGCTGTTCACCAAGCACATTTCAAGGAGGCAATTTTTTTTACTCCTATCGACTACCATCTCTAGCAACTGAGGGCTCAGAGGATTTAGAAATAAATTTAATGCTTTAATTTACACTGTGCCAGCCATTTTGTGCATTGTTTATGTATTTGTTTTCTGTGACAATTCTGTGAGACAGTTACAAGTTTCCTATTTTGCCAAAACTATGCATGAGATCTATGTTTTGGAGACACATTTGCAGGTACTTATGCTACTATTTTCATTAAAAAGGTTGAAGAGAAAAATGTCTTTATGAGTAAAGATCATTTTTAACCCATTCAGTAGTGAAAAACACACCAAAAATGCAAACCCAAACCCAACAAAAGCTAATGCAGACATTCCTTCCCACCATCAAGGATAAAACATTATATAGAATAAAATAGAGCTGTTGTTGGCAATAAAAGTATAAAACCCTTAGGTGTGGTAGTCATGCTTCAGTTAACAATTAGTCAGTCCACAAAGTACAAATGTAACAGGAGGGTAGGAGCACCTAAATAGCCTTTAGAAGCAGTTGTGTGATGTATTTAATTTTTGTGAGCCCAGAGCCAGACCAATGATGAGATGTGATTGGGATGTTATGACTTCTGAACTTGTGTTGGCAGTCCAGTGACTGGCCTGATCAAGACACAGAAAGTTCTTTTTCTCTTTGTTTTTTAAAAACTAAATAGTGGACAACCTGTTACAGAAACGAAAGAGGAGGGTAGTGGAATTTGTCAAACAAAATTTATTGATGGTTAAGAATTCTCAATGTTAATGATTGCTACAGAGTTAATGAAGAGTGATTCACACATGTAAATAGTCTTTAAAGTTTCTATTTTCATTGTAGTATAACAAGTTAGACTACAGTAAAGACAAATAACAAAAATAATTCTAATTTCATTGAAATAAGCATATTGATATTGCATTATCAAACATCATTGTGATATTTCAGAAATTATATTAAAAAATTTCCTAGAGTCTGTAAGATGTGGTGCTTTTAATGATTCTGTATTGGGTTTTGTTTAAAAAAAATCTTGTTTGAAAGCATAAAGTAGAAGTGGATGTTCACAGAATGTCTTCACTGAGCAAACAATAGGATGGTCGTATTTTACTGATTAAGTTTGCATTACTTCATTAATAGTAAGTATATTTAATAATGAAACAATTACTCTTTAAAAGTCTATCAGATAAGACTTACTCTTTTATCGTGTACCTCAGTGGGCTGTTGTATTGTATCTGTATTAAAAGCCAGTGGCCTAACTGCTGTCAAAACAGAAAAGTATATACCTTCAAAAAAACCAAAGCAAATCAGAAATAGAAAATCCCTGACCCCAAGAAAAATAAAACAACAGTGTACCTTCTATGAACAAAAGAACCTTCTAGTCTCTTTGGCAGTATTTCAGTTAAGCTCTACACATTCCCCTCCCCAGTCTCCCCCTGCCTAATCTACCTAAAAATTCCTATTAAAGTGAGTTCTTCAATTTCTGTCTAATATTTTCTTGAGCCTTTGCAGGTAGCAAGCAATGGATAAAGGAGGAGGTTGAACTTGTTCAGTGTTAATGGATCAAAATATGTTCTTTCAAATAGGAAAGCTCGAAGGAACAGAATTAAACTCCTTGAATATCACATAATTAAAAAAAACTTATTTAGAATCAACATGAGCTATCAACAGGATAGCTCACACTTGGCTTTACACAGCATGATTCATTCTGCAGGAACTGGGACCAATTTTCTACCACTCTTATCCTGTTATGTTTGGGATAAATTGAGAGTGCAGTGGATAAAGAAGGCCAAAAGTCTGGAAGAGAAGTCACATTTAATTCTTCAGTACTTGTTTGACATCAGAGTTGATACTACTTGTGCTGTGAGAACTGAGCAACTTCTATTTAGTGGTATCAAAGTGGGATCTAAGTATATTTTGAGTCTTGTTTGTCTTCTAGAATTTCTACTTTATGATTTTACCACTTTATTTCCTTTATGTAAAATGAATGTCAAGATCATTCTTGTCAAATCCATTTTTAGTACAAAACCCACAATAGAATACTTCTGGTAAAGAAAGCAGGTACGTGGAGACAGTACATACATACGAGGAGCTGAAACAGTATGGGAATCTCTGCCAGCTAATGGAAGTGTGTATTTTAAGTGGAATCTCATTCCCAGAACAGGCTGGATCCCAGTGGAAAAGGCCTTTAGAGATGAGAAGGCAGCTAGGTAAAATAACACTTGAATTGAACTTCCCATGAAATTTTTATGTGATATGTCTGTCTTAAATCTGTTAAAGATAATGGCATGTGTTGATGCAATTGGGGGCCACAGTAAGCACAGCCCCCTGCTGCCCCCTTCCCAGAGTCATTGGGAAATTTTTCCTTGGGTGCTAAGGTAAGAATGAGTAAAGGGGAAAAGACGTGGAAGAACAGGGTTGTAACTGCTGGAGCAGTGATGAATTGCATGCCAGAAAACTGGACCAGGCTTCCTAGAACGGTGTACAGTGCCCCAAGCCTGTGGCTGTTTAAGGGGCATTTGGACAGTGTCTAGTTGGACTAAATGGTCCTTGTAGGTCCCTTCCAGCTGAAACAGACTGTTCTACCTCTTGTCTGATCCTGGCTCAAACATCTTCAGTGGCAAACTGGAGAGATGTCAGGGGATACTGGCCATGCATGGAAAACAGCTTGGCATTTCAAAGCCTCCCTGAATCTTGAGCTTTCCTGGATACAGAAAGCTTATTCTGCTGTGGGACAGTGATGCAAAGAGGTTCACAAGTCTCAGGATATGATTATAGTCTGTAGTCAGACTTCTTGTTTCTTTAAAGCTAACAGTAGGTTGTCCATGTCAAAAATAAAATTTAGAACTAGAAATGGTTAAACTAGAAAAGGAAAGGTGTAAATGTCTGTTTATCTGCTTTTCAGTATTCAACAAATGCTGCTTCCAGCTCTCTAGTTTGTAGTTAGTTTTATGAGTTTGCCTCCATTCTCTGTAATCTTCTGTTACAGAGAATAACTTGGCCGTATTTCCTAAATAGCATTAGGGTTAGTGTTTATTTTCACGCAGCCTGTGAAAATAAAGCTTTGGATGCCCAGCTGCTTTCATTGGAATGAAATGCCTGTGGCAGAGAGCTAAGATAACTTGGCAGACACTTTCAGGATCAATGTCAACAAGCTTTCATATTGCCAATAAAACATAAATGTTTATTGTGACTTCACATGTAGTGGCATCACCAGATGTCTCAATGGATTGACATTGTCACTGTGTTTCCCTTTGCTTGGATGGTGATTTCACTTAAGGTTTCTAAATGTTAATCAACCAAATGTAAGTGTATAGAAAGAGAAAATGATAGGCCAAATAATAATAGCTTCAATTAATGTCAAAGCTAGCCTGTGAATTCCAGTGTTTGCATTACATAGGGTTCTCCCTATCTATTAGGAAACAACGTAATTAAAGATTAAAATAATCCTAGTGCTTAACTACAATGTATTATTTTTTTAAAAAGGAAAAAGGAAAGGGATAAAAAGAAAACCTGAACAAGCAGTTATAATCTCTTGCTTATGACTCCCTATGGAGATTATGGAGATCTTTAAATGAGATTATGTATTTAGAGTACATCCTCATCTGGTGGGAGCATCATTCCCTAAATAACAAACAGCCAAATTATATTACTGATCAAAATTAAATAGTCAAATGACAGAGTTTATACAGTTGATTCTTGTGTTATTTGTACTACAATATTAACAGCTTAAAAATAGCTAGTTCTATAAAATCATAGTTTGTAATGTAAAAGGAGTTAGGTAGGGAGTGGTCATGAGAAAGATAAGGTAAACAACATTGCATTCCAGTGAGATCTGGTTGCTGCCCTGTTTATTAACACTTGATGTCTCATTTTGAGATTGAACTGTTATCAACAGAAAGTTCTTTGCAGTAGTGGAATGTTTCAAATTATCATAAGAAAATTAAAACTAACGGTGATCTAGAAAATTCTGTATCACTAGTGATATGGAAGCTGGTATGATTGCTTGCAAAAGTATTGCTGAGATGAAAAGTTGCTTCTTGATGTATCTTCCTGCTTGTAAAGGTGAAATAGACTGAGTATGGTGCTGAGAGCATAAGCTTGTGCAGGACAATGAAAACATACAAGTCATAAATGCGTAAAAAAACGGGCAGAAGTGTCAACAAGGAGTCTATATTCCCTCACTTCGGGTGTTGCCCTGAAGGTAAAAGATACTTGTTTAGCAGATGGAGCAGGATTATGGTAAAAGATGTTGTGTCACTCTGTGAACTCATCAGCTGATTTTCAAAGTGCCCAGAGACATCCCTTCTACTGGAGTTTGTCACAGCATAGTGTCCTACCCTATGCCAAGGACACTGGTAAAAGAAAAGATGTAAATTTTTCTTCTTAATGACAATTTACCATTTAAATAATGATGGAGTAAATTTTTTTGTGGAGATGATTTTGAACATTTCCCCATATTCAGCTGACAGTTCATCATCATTAAGTTACTTCTACAGTTTAACATTTGAGTCTGAAGTTGTGAGCAGCTGTAGCTCTTCTCAGATCTTCTGGTTTCAAAAGCTATGTTCTTGGACATTTATTAACTGTAATTAGCCATGTGTATTTATATCAGCACAATTATCATGTTAGTATGTAGAACTGAAATGATGCTTTACAAATTACTGTTACTGTGAATGGGCTTTGAAGTTGGGGAAGAAGTATGGAGAATTCCAGAAATATGTAGGTGGGAAATAGGGTGGCACAAGATAAAGTCAGATGTTCAAAAACGTTGTAGCAGCTCTGTAGCCTTTTCCTTGTAATTATTTCCAGCTGAGTAATTGTGTATGTGGAGATTTATTTACCTAGGTTCCCTATTTTTCTTGATGTGTGCCTAATCTTAGAATGAAGTCCCTTTTAGATAGCTTTGCATGTTTTGAAATGGCAAACGGCGTAGTCTTTGTACCATACAAATCCCCTATATGTATATATATCCCATATATCAAATTGCAACATGGCGTGCAGACACTCAGGGTTTGCCAAAATTTTTCAGTAATGTAGGATTTGCTTCTCTAGCTTTATTTTGAAAAAACAAAGGTTTTATGCTTTAAAATTTTCCAAAAAATCATTTTATGTTGAAATGAGACAGCAGAAGAAGTCCCTGCCTAGAGTTTTTGCAGAGATACGTGCAATGTACAGTATGGCTGTGTAGCTGAAAATGTTAAGGAACCTATTTTATAGTATTTACTCAGAGATGTCTCTGTGTATCTTAAGCTATTTAGAAGCAAATCTTTTTTGCTTAAGCAATACTGAATAAATATAATTAAATTGAACTTAACGGAGTTAATAGATTTTGTCTATTCCATGGGCAATTCTTTGGAGATATCTTGAAAATTGCAAAGTACTGTTGGATTTTTGTTTGGACATTTAATATTTTTCTTTCAGTTAAGTGATACCAGCTGCATCCAACAGCCCTTCACTATTTTACCAGCTAAGACAAAATGGAGCAATGCAAACTTTCACGTTCTCTTATTTGATCTGGAAAAACTTGAAGAACTTCTGTCATCTCAACTCAGTGGATTAAAGTCATCGAAATCATTCCATAACCAATACACTCTAGAAAGAGCTAAAAGTACTACTGAGAAAAGGGCACTGACATTAAAAAGAAATAAAACTGCTACCTTCGTACCTCAGGTAGATGGGCAGGCAGAGACTGTTTGTTCAGACCAAGTTCATAGGGATGGTAACACAGCAAGGCCTGTGGAAGAAAGTGGTGGCGTGAAAAGACAGAAAAAAATGAAGAGTTCAAGAAAGATCAGAATGCAGCCATCAGGAAACATTGATGTGAACGTCGCCCCTGATACAGCTAAACTGCTTTTGTCATGTCTCCTGCCATGGGGTGTAGATAAAGAAATAGACAGTCTCTGTGTGAGACACTTGGATGTCTCGAGGCTTCAGTGTCCTGTTTCTTTTGGACTTGTGTCAGACGAAAGCCACCTATCACTAATGTTGCCGGGATGGAAATGTGCTGGTTGTGGTGTGCTAGAAGAACATGAAGTTTTCAACTTGTTCTCAAAAAGAGTCCTCGATCTGTCAAACAAATACCTTGCTGCAACTGAAGGACAATCTGGAAAGAAGGATGGACCTGAGAATAATGATTGTGGAACAAGGGATTTGGAAACAGTGTTCTTCTTATGTAGCAGAATAGCTGTAATCAACAGGCTAATTAACATGCCTTCAGCAGTTGCAGATGAAATTGAAAGGTACAAACTTCTTCATTATGAGTCTTCTCTTCCTTTATAGTGGTTAAAAAGTTAAAAATAAACCTTTCTTAAATATGCATTTCTTCAGTGGAGCTTATATGTTTTCTCTAGAGCTTTGTGACAGATGTTCTTTGAAGAAAAGGAGATTGGGATAAAATTATCTTTACATTTTTCTGTTCAACAGATGAGAACTGATGCAAGAATTCTTTTCATTAGAACAAGAACTTGAATTATCCAGCTTCACACCCAGTTTTTCCAGAGATCGCTCTTTTCCTTGCGGTTCAAACTGAGTAGAATAGTGAGGTCTCTTTAAGTACATTGTGAGATATGCATTAAGCACATGTTTGTGCTGTTTAAACTTCCACTCCCTATAAGCAATATACTTCCTTTGCCATGGAACCCTTGACTTCACAGATAAATAAAACGTAAGAGACAAGAACAGTCTGTCCTAGTTATACTGTCTGGAGTACAATGCCCCCAGTAATGATGGCAGCTACTGGGAATGAATGCCTCATCAGCCCTTGTGTTGTGAGAACTGTCCCAAATAGCATTTATGTTACTCAAAACAAATTTATTGACTGAATGCTTTTTCAGCATTAAAGGAAAAATAACATGCTCAACTGTATTTGACCAAGCCAAATAGAGCATGCTAATCAGGCAAGGGATATTGTCCACGGATTTTTTGTTGTTCAGCAAACGTAAGTTGGTCTGTATTTAGTTTTTTAGGGACAATTAACTTCAGTGTTGGTGATGCTATGGCCCCAAGGCAAGAAGGGGGGACAGAAAATATTGATCTTGCTGCAAATATCTGCATCTCCCACAAAGCTCTAGGCGCTCAGCATCTCTCAAGACATGTGCACCATCCCACAGGACAAATGCACATTTCTCAGTTACTGTTGCTGCTAATCGTGTTGCATATTGGTCCGTATTCCACACAAGCTCTTACATGAAAGCTTGTTTCAGGATTCCAGTTGAACATGAATTCCTTTCCATGCAAAAAAGTACTTTATGCTTCAGCAAATGTTATTTTGGCTAGTTTTCCTTCTAAAAGTACAGTATGCAGCCAAACCTCTTTGGACAGTTGCTTTAGCCAAATCTGCGGTATGCTCAAGGGAAAAGAAACCTACATATTGAATTCTAATCCACCGCAGTATTTGCAGAAGTAGTTAGTGGGGCAGCTCTCACAGCTTGCAAGGGTTCTGGTGTTTGTCTGTCTGTTGATTTTTTTGCAACTTGACACAGCCTGTGAAAATAAAAGAACCTGCAGCAAAATATGGCAGATCATAAAAGTGGGACAGAAGCAGGAAGAATCTGGGAAGAAAAGATCTTCTCCTGCTTTTTGACATTGTGTGTCTAACTTAAAGCTGTCAAGCTGCAAGCTTTCAGAGTTGTTTGGTATTGTAAAGTCTTTCGGAATATTACGACTCACTGTTCATTGTAGTGAGTTTGAAAGGCAAATATATTATTTTTAAATGACACATAAATGTAGTTTTTGCTGGGTCACTATAGTGATATATTTGAAAGAAATAGTTTAAAATTGTGCAGGGCTTTGGAGTGGGTTTTTTACTATCTTTCTCCACTATCCACGTCTTTTGTTTCCAAGGGTTAAGTTGCTGAGTTAATGACTCAGAAAGAGCAAACATATGTATGCACTGGTCTCCCAAATTGTAGCCATCTACTGAAATCCCAAGTATTGTAATGATACTCTAAATTATTTACCACTGTGGAAAAAAAAAAAAGGAAACCTATAAAAAAAGGCTTTTCATTTCCTTTGAACTTTTGTCCTGTGTGTTAGAAAAAAACCCAGGCAAGTTCTTTTGTGAAAATGATAGTTTAAATCCGTTCTTCACAAGTGAATTTGTTTCTTTATTGCAAAATGAAACTTCACATTTGGCTCAAAGCTTATTAGGCTTAAGTTCCTGCATTTGGATGGTACTTTTCAGTATTTGTGTGTGTGTGAATGTTTCAGTATCAAGTTGTAGGCAAAAGAATGCAAGTGGCTTCTGAGGAGAAACTAAATTGTGGTTGATAGTAACTGATAGCGGAGTACCTACTGTAAAAAAAACCCAATCCTACCTTAAGATGTTTTGTATGTGTGTTCAGGTTTTGTTTAATAGTTTCATATTCTTCTAGTCCACAGAAGTCAGAATCTGTACATGACAAATGGCGAAACGTAGAAGCAGTAACACTTTCATGCCCCAGTTTTTATGGAGACTTACCAAGCAGTAAGTATGTGAAGTGGGAGTATTTACTTTTAAGTGTTATGTTTTTGCATGCTTTTTGTTGCTAAAATAGGGAATTTAATTTCGGTAATGATAAAATATTGCTCTTTGTGCAGTCCAGTCTGCAAACAGAGAAACTGAATTACTCTGTTTTCTTTTGTGAATATCACAAAAAACGTGTAAATAAATTGTTAACTGGAATCAATAATATTTTTCCTGTCATGACAAGACATTTAGCTGAGTTTCTAAAGACACTTTCTAGTAATCTGAAAAACAGAAATGTAATAAGACAAACGCTGCCCTCGACCCCCTCCCTCATTTCCCTCATCATCATTACGTGCCCACCCAATAATATATACAGCCCTCCAAGCAAACTGTTGCCTTAGTAATGCAAGAGCCATCCTGGCTGTTCAATAATGCCTTTAGACTTTTGGCTTAGGGCAGAATAAAGTAATCTGTTCCCGTTAATGTCCCACAGGCCATTGCTCGTCAATCTTGGCTTTGCAAGCCAGCCTTGGTTTGTTTACAGTATGTAACTAACCAAAGAACGTTCGAATAAAAACCTAAACAGAATATGGACGTTTGTCAGTATGCATTACCTGAAAAATACAGCATTCCTCTTAAAGAATAAGCTGTGTCTAGACTGAAAACACAAGTTCTTTTACATCAAATCTTGACCCTGTGCTGTGTAGGTAAACCTTACTATCCCCATCAAAAATCAGTTACCTTTCCTTCTCTGAGTCTAATACGCACCGTAACTGTAGAACTTGCAGTGACAGCAGCAATGTCCATTGGAAAAAAGAGATAGAACATAAAATCAAGTGGCAATAGAAAATAAGTAAGCGAAAGGAACGGAAATGATGTAGAGGAGACTAAAATGTTCATGAACATGAAAATAGATTTACTGAGTGACCTAAAAATTCTAAGGTAACCTAACTCATATGCCAATATCTCCTAGTTCATACAGTTGATCAAATTTGCAAATTAAAATCTCATCTGAGTCTTGCAGATCTCAGAGATTCAAGGAACAACCTGTTCTTTAGCATCAGGGACACTCTGGACAGCAGAACAGGGAATGCACAGTTAAGTAGTCCAAAACAGAAAGTATTCTTAATATCTTTAGAAAATTATGATGAAAGAATACTCTATGGGATATCAATTCTCTGTTTAAAAAAAAAGGCAACCCAAAAAACCCCCCAAAAACAACCAGAAAAAAACCCCACAAAACAAAACCTAAAATAACAAAAACCAACACTAATTTAATTTAGGATGTGAATAAATGTTAAAGCAATTGGTTGTCTGAACACTTTGTGCTTACTGCATCAGATAAGAGCATGTTCTAAGAAATTACATCTTTTCAGATCATTTCACGTATGTTGCTGAAATGAAAATTTTAAAATATTAGAATATTTTTGTGGTTTTGTACTTGTCTATATATTGTCAGTTCATAAACTATATATGTGTTTTTCAGGTAAGAGCAGATACCATTCCCCAGACTTTGGGAGAATTTCATTGCTGAAGCTCATTTGTTGTTGGAACGACCAATCTGTAAAGGTAGGAAATAGTTGTAGCAATCCTTAAGTATCTTTTGCTGTAATTTAGTATTTGGAATCAGTAGTGTGACCTAATAGTTATAATTTATGGGGAGACTGTTACCGAAGTCATGCCATTCAGGTCTGTGGAAAGTAGATTAGTATTACAGTATGAAGTATGCTACTCATGAAACTGTTTCGCCTTAAAGCACATGTTTAGATGTGACAGATAACTCTCTTGCTAATCTTCATCTAAGTGCTCTTGTTCATAGCATTTATTTAGGAAATGAGTTCTCTTCTCTAACAACCACATGTGACTTACATCAAAAATGCCATTTTATGCTCCAGGAAAACAGAAGGCCAAAATAGGGGCAGTGTCTCTACTAATGCATTATTGTAGAAGAAAAAGAAAATGCCAAGTCCTTAATTATTACACCACTCTTTAAGAACGATTTGGAAGTCAAGTAATTATGGGTTCTTCAGGTGAGATGATGCTCATCCCTATTGTTAGTGAAGAATCTGAAGTCTTGAGAGCTAAGTAACTGTTTGAGAGTTGACAGGCAGCAGTGAAACAATCTGAGCGGTGAAATCCAGAGACCATTTTTCATTTTGGAAATATGCATTTAAATAAAGTTATGTAGTTGTTTGAGTGAGTTAGTATTCGGGGATATAAAACTCAGGATGTTATACTCTGACCACAATGGATTTTGTTCCAGAAAGGGGAAATACCTGTTACAAATCTAGTTTATGGTATTACTTTTGAAATTGAATGCAACTCTGTGCTACTTCAAATGCAAAGAATATTTTCCAGAGCTGAGTTTTGAAAGGGTGGTGCAGTGATAGTCCCCTGTTCTGTTAGACAAAAGTGGTTTCTGCAAATATTCCCATTCAATTGATTCGAGCATTTCATCTTGAGCCTATCAGTTGTTTATTATATCCCTACTGTCTGCACATCTTCCATATTATTTCTGAATTCTTTTTCTCTCCCCCTTCTCTTACAGTGAGAGTTTTCTCCTTTTTTTTGAAACCTCAATAGCTGCGATTGTCATGTGGAATGCATATAATCTTTTGCTGATCTGGTCAGGCACTGAAACTCTTTAGAGAGTACTTCCTATATTCATGGAAGTTGTGTGTGTAGCATAGCTGATTATGTGAGATATAGGTATTTATATTTTTGAGTGTATTTAGCAACTGATCAGTCTATACAGTGATACTGGTCTCATCTAGCACACGATGTTAGTGTGCTGGAAGATAGAATAAGCTGCCTTACACTTTTTCACCTGAAAAGACTTTAAATTTAAGACACTGAAAGTGTTAGGTACTGAAAATATCATGCTCTCGGTGTTTCTCAAATTTTAACATTCAGTTACAGCATTTTAGCTGCACTAAGCTTTGTTAACCCACTTAGTAGTGCAGATTATGGATTGATTGCCACCAAAGTGCCATAAAACTTTTAAGATTGAAAAAAAATAAGATGTTGGCAATAGGTATGGTATTTAGTGACCAGTGGTTTATACAAAATTACAGTTTTTGTTGACAGTAAGATGGTTTTGTTAAAACTTTGTTTATGCAATCACAGTTTAATGGCCAGCTTATTAGTCCTGAGTAGCCTGATTAAGCGCTCATGTACATTTACCAAAAACATCGCTAGTTACGCTGTTTTTAAAAACTTTTTGTATTGTGATCTTCAGTGAAGGATGCTGATTCTCAGTCATGACCCAAAGGAGTTACCAGTTATTGATTCCTTATCTCCTTACAGCACTGTAACAGATTCTGTGCAAACAAAGAAACTGAAAAAAAGTGCTGCAAATGTTTTATCAGGGATCTAGTGACTTGTTGCACTTGAAGGCTGTAGGCAGGTCTTTTTCTGAATGAAATTTTAAAACTGTATCTATTTAAAAATATTTTTAATATTTTCTTTTCACTGGATGATTTGAAAGGAAAGGTCATCTTCGTCTGTTTTGCTGTTCTTTCTGATAAAATATAGCCACTTCTTGCCACACTCCCATCCCACCCAGAAATGACTTGTGTGTTCATCTTTTCAGAAAGATATATGAAGAAAAAGAAATAGTTCAGTAGAAGTATCTAGACAGCTGTCCTGACAATTACTGTGCCGAGTTAGAGGAAAGCAGGCTGGATAATTCAAGTTGATGTTTTGATCAGTATTTTTTGCTCTGTGATGCCACTGTGTTATGGAGGCACCTGGGAGGCAGTTTCTGCAAGGCTCAGACCTGTAGAGGTTATGGCCTGAGCAATAACCAGGAGTGATATCTATTGACTTCTCTCCTGAAACCCACTCATTACAAAGAGAGTAGTAATCCTTGGAAGTAATTGATAAAGTGTAGAAAGGAAAGCCAGGATAACTTAGTATAGATGTAACAGTACAACTTACCTCAACTTTTGTTCACTTGTCTTCTGAATTATTCTGTGTTATTGCTGCTTCAGAGTCAAACAATTACCTTTCACTCTTAATATCAGTATTTATAGGTCGACATATGCTATTTATACTTTCTCAAAGAAGCAGCATAATTTCTGTCACATTTAACAATCCCAACTAAAAAACACATTGTATTTTCAACAGCAATTACAATTATAGGGGAAAAAAATGAAAGCATATGTAGGCAGTAAGGCAGCTAACTTATATCCAGCACACTAAAGATAAAGTGGAAATGATCAGAGAAAATAAAGGGTGCTCAGGTAGATTTGTTATGTGTTAGAAAAAGGAAAAACTACTGGAGAGTGTCAAACTTGGTGATAATGATAAATATAAATTTTGGGGTAAGATTCAGCAAGAAGACAAAACTAAATGTGAAACCACACCAAGCACTGTGGAAATGCAGATTCAAGAAAGACACAGAAGTAACATGCAGAGATATCTACAGGTGCTTCTGCAATAATATTATGTTGTGCCATTTGTTACAGTTCTTTCTGCTAAAATGTTAGAGGAAATTATTGCAAATGCTGCCTGACTGGCACACAGAGAAGTGACACAAGAGCATCTGATCCAGATTAGTGACAGGTTCTTAGCAGATTTCTTTTGTGTATCTGTTTAAGAATTGTTTTGTCAAGAATTTCCCCAGGACAATGAAAACATGTCGGTGTTTTGTTCTCTTTCTTAATTATTGCAGAGATATTGTAAGAGTCTGCTGCAAAGTCAGGATCTGTAATCCCCAAAGCTCAGGGTTGTATAGATGTGAGGAACTGGAAACTGCCCTTGGTTTCCCCTGTAAAATAAAGTTCTGTTATAACAAGATGAAGGTTTGTGCTATGTTGAATCACATAGGGCTGGGTTCACTTGCAGTGAACTTTTACATTGTGGGCCTGACTCTGGTATATTTGTCTGCAATAAAGGATTTTGTCACAAAGGACACCCACAGCCTTTGTTCTGCTTAAAGATTTGAATTTACAAGGGCAGTTAGAGGACAGGTATTATTGAGGACAGGTGCTTGATTAGTGAGTTCAAACCATCTCTCTTACGCACAGTTTGAGGGATCCTGCATATCAACTTCAATTCATAAGAAACTTAAATAATTTTAATAGCTTTTCTATAATATAAATATCATATAAGCTTAAAATGTTTTTAATAAAATATATTAAACTTAAAATTTTTGTATTCAACTTAAATTCATATTTAAGTTGAGGTGGAAACCCCAACCTTAGATTCACCCTGTTTTTCAGGAGATTTCTTGTACTTCAGAATGAATACCTTCCCAGGTGGGAAAAATTGTATTCCTTTTCTGAAGGAAATACCAAATGAAGAGAAGGTACACGTTGCCATTCTGCACCATGCTGAAATTTAGACTAAGAGTTACAAAGGTTTGGGGACTTCTGTCTAAGGTCTTCACATGCTTTATAAGTGTCTTGCATCTTTAAACGTTCGTAGTTCTCCTGGGACTTCCTTGCTAAAGAGAAGGAAGATATTAACTCTGTCATAGAGCCTCCACACTGCATTGCCCTAGTGCCCACATGTGGGGCATCAGCTACTGCAAGTGCCATATAGAGGCCGCTCAGAACTCCAGTAGATGTTTCTTTTCCATAAGAGGAGATTGAGGTAATATTTCTCTTTGTGTTAGACAGAAAATATGGGGGTGTTATGCTTGAGCTAGAAAAAAAGAGCATCACCACTAATAAAACACTCTTGAATTTTATTGGAGAGATTAGATGCCAGAAATTCTAAAAAAGTCAAAACACAAGATCATTATTCAGTCTATCAAGCAATTTTGCACACATCAGGAAAAAAAAAAATGAAGATACTTCTTATTAGCTGTTAGTGCCTTGTGCTTTGCTAGTATTTATTGTTAGTAATTGTTTATCCTTGAAATCAGGGAGGCAGTAAGTGACTGATTCTAGATTTGACATCAAGAAAATGAATGTTTATTGGGAGGCAGTCCTGACTGACACCTTACACCATTTTATTGCTACCTAGTTAACCTTTTTTTCTCAGTGTTATGTAGAGACACATGGTTATCACTGTCTGAAAGATTTATTAATAAGTGTCGACTTTCTAATGACATTCACCAGGACAGTCTCAAGATTTTGTGCTAGTTGGTTAAAATTGTCAAATACTTAGATAAATAATTGAGATACTGATATATCCAGTAATAATTTGCATTTATGACAGATTATTGAGGCAATGCAAGCAGTGCTGCTGGCAGAAGTTCAAAGGACTGTTAATCCCTTGAGAAAGACGACAATTCGCAGAGAGCCCTTGGCCATAGTAGAGAATGGAAATGGTAAGTTTTGGACGCTGCCAAAGACGGAGGAGAGGGATTTGCAATACATTAAAAATCATAGAGTGGTTTGAATTGGAAAGGATCTTAAAAATCATCTAGTTCCAACCTCCTGCCATGGGCGGGGACACCTGCCAGGGTGCTTACGGCTTCATCCAGCCTGGCCTTGAACACTCCCAGGGATGGGCCAGCCTGTTCCAGTGCCTCACCACCTTTACAATAAAAAATTTCTTCCTTATATTTAAGCTAAATCTATCCTCTTTCAGTTTAAATACATTACCCCTTGTCCTATCACTACATGACCTTGTAAAACATCCCTCTCAGAAAATTTTCTTTGTCTTGTAGGTGGAAAATTTGTTGGTATATTATTTTAAAAGAATTTCCTCTAATAATCAGAACAAGCTAGGAGTATGAGTTCACAATACCTTATTTCCATGTGAGACAGGCCAAATGGCCTATTTCTAACCTTATCAGGCTATGAGTTTTCTCTATGATTTTCAAGGAGTTAAAGGACTTTCACACTCTCCTGTCATCTCTGAATATTAAAAAGAAAAGGTAAAGTTTCTTTAATTGTATAATATTTCTGCTATTTGCAAATAAAAGAAGCACTGTGTTTGAAATAGAATCAGTAAATCATATTGGAAAGAAGTTTTACAAATTTATCTTTCCAGTGACATCAGGCCTTACACAGCACTAAAAATTAATTGCTTAAATTTTATAACTTCATAATGTAATACAGAATATTTTATTTTTCTTTTAGAAATAACCTCCCTGCAAGGAGATATCAAATGCATTTTACAATTAGATCATTTCATTTTACAAGAAGCTTACTCTTTGCAACTTTACAATGGTGCTAATGTTTATGGTAAAAAAGATTGAACCTGAATTTATGTTATGAAGTTATACTTTTTTTTTTTTAGCCCATTAGCTGAGTCTTAAAATTAAGTGACCTAAATTTTAGATCCAATCTTATTAGTGAGCCTTCACTTAGGAAACTAATTTATTATCTCACTGAGTGTGTGTGTCTGTCATGAAAATTTGTTACCAATATCCTTGTTCCAGCATACTAAAAATGATCAGTGATACTTGCCTCAGGCCACAATACAAAGTGGTGTCTCTATAATTTTGGAATACAAAACACTTTCAGTAATTGTCATATATGTGTTTATAGTTCACTTACACTGGAGATTGTTTTTAATCATTTTGTTTATGTGGTTTGGTACAAGATGCATTGTAACTATAACAGCCCCAGCTGTAAAGTTTGTATATGGATTTAATTTCCAATTTCTTGAATTTTCAGGGTGCGTTTCAAGGTAGTGTTTTGACAGAGATTTACAGCTAAAATGGAGCTAACTGAAAATTGCAAATGCAGATATCTCCAAACTCCGGATGTGTTTAGGTCTTTGGGTTTATTTCAAAGCCTTCTATACTAGATGCAAGAAACATTCCTGTTATGTAAGAAGTCCTGGGATGATTCTATGGTTCTGGTAGTCAGTTGATGTTTAATTCTAATTAAGTCTCAAACAAGTTATGAATTCAGGGGGAGTTACTTCCACTCTCTGAAAGGGGGATTTGTCTGTTTGTATGTCTAGTAACCGATGATTTTTACTGTCATTTTGTTCCTAACCTAATTATTTGATTGTTATTCAAAAAACAGCGAGAAAATTGCTTTGCTAGAGGGAGAACAATATGCATAAGCATTTGTATTGGCTATGACTTTCTTTCATACTTCATGATCTGAACTACAGAAATACATGGTGTAAAGAAAAGGGGAATTTTTTTACATATTCAGAATTTAATGTAGTCTGAAAGAGGCAGAAAACATACAGAATGACTGGAAAAGAGATCTTGCACTGTGAGTGTTTAATATTATATTAGATTTCTTCTTGTTCTCATTTCCATTCATGTTTGTTGCATTATTTCAGTATGTAAATAGCTTGTATGATTTTGTAGTATGTATTGCAAAACTTGATGAGTTCATAGAGAATTGAACAAATATTTTTGTGATTTCTAGTATTTCAAGTATTTGGGGCTTGTAATGATATGCCGAATATTAAAAACGCATGCAGGAGTAAGTCCACAACCAGTGTAATTGTTAAGACAAGTTAATTATGTCTGGATTTAGTCACTTCTGTGATAGGTATGTCATCTTATATTTTATTAAATACTCTGTATCTGTAGGTTGTACAGAACCTACAGATCTGTAGGTTGTCATCTCGTGCAATATCAAGGTAAGGGTTGAATATTGTTTCAGGTTATAAGTCATGATTCAAGACTGGGTTTGTACCCTCTGATCCAAAGGAAAAGTATCTGAATCTTGGCTGCCATCATCATTGCATTGTATTGCATTTTTCTTTAATTGGAATGAATAGATTAGATCTAGATATGTTTAATCTTATTTAACTCAACAAATTTCCACTGAAGTCAGTAGAATTTTTTCTTAAAAAGATAAACTTTCAGGATTTGCCATCCAGTTTTAATCTTTAAAGTTTATAGTATAATATATAATTGGGTTGGTTTTGGGTTTTTTTTGTTGTTCAGAAAGCTCCTTACTCCTTTGGAACTCCTGCATCTTTACTTCATGGTTAGGGGTAATCAGATGTAGGCAACAGCTTCACTTGATGAATAATCTAAAATGCTATATTTTTCTGTGGTTCCATACAGACAGAATTGCTTATTTGAATTAGAAAACCCCAAACAAACAGACAAAAACCACAACAAAACCAAAAGAAAAAACCCAAGTCACTAAACTCATATTTTTCCAGAAACCAAGATAAGGAATTTAAAAAAATCCCAACAAACTATGCATGTAAAGCATGCTGGGGAAAGGGTTAACTCTGCTCTGTCCTAGTACGTTCTTCCATTGTTGCTAAAAGGAAATATAAATGCAAACAGCTGCAAGTTCTCTGTTAATGTCAGAGATAATAATTTTGGACCTGTTCCAAATGTATTGATAGCAGTCTTACTATTGATTTCTGCATGATTTTCTTCAGTTCTTCAAAGAAGCTTGGGTTTTCCCTAATTTTTTTTACATTCATCATAATTCTGAAAAAGGATATTGGACTTCATCCCTTCTTGCCTTTTTCTACACAGCAATAATCTCAGGTTAATAGCACCGTTTAACAGGTTGTCAGTGTGGTCTTGTTTTCCACTCTCATGTGACTCAGAGGTAGTGATTCTCAGGTCTTGAAAATTTATTTATCCACTTTTATATCCACTTAGCATAAAACTAAGAGGAACTATGCTGGCATTCATTTTTCATTTGTAGTGTTTGATCTTATGACATACGTGGCTAGTCCATACCCAGTCACGTGCAGAACTTCTTTGATCAGAGGAAGTGTGGGGGTAATACCACTGTTGTCATTCCTTAGCCCACTGATTGGACACAAAGAAATTGGATATTCCCTCCTGTAGTAGGTTTGAACCTGTATCTTGCTCAGTGGTGACTCATTGCTTATCCTCAAGGCATTCAGCAGTGAGCCATCTACAGAAATTCTTTCCTTTTTCATGGAAATCTCAAAATATTTGCAAGGGTAAGAGCTAGAAAAAGATTGTCTCACCTCCAGGTTTATTTTGTGTGTAGGGCTGTGATCTCCCAATAGCTGCTGCACTGAAGCAGTTTCCCATGGGCCATCCTTTGGTGCCTGTTTCTTCTAATGCACGGGGAGCCAAAAATTTCTTACCTGAAACAGCATTCCGGCATTCCAGTTCTCCTGGAGTTGGGTGCCTCCGTTTTTTGTCAAGTGTGAAGAACTGGATGTATTTACCTTTTAAGAAAATTAGGGGGATAAACGTGTTTAAGAACTTAATACTCAGATAATAAATTGAGGAAACGGCCATGTGATATTCCAGAAATGCCAAAAACTGGAAAAGTGAAAGGATAGCAAAGTACAGGCTTTATTCCTAAATACAGAACAATATTTTAACTGCCTCCTGTATTTGTGAAAAAATTAAAAGTGAAAAATCACAACACTAAGACTGGTTTGCACTTAAAAATTCCTAGTTTAAGCAACTGCTAATGATTCAAGCTTTTAAGTATATTTGAAAGCTATTAGCTATAACCTCATCTTTTGTATGTGGTTTTGGAGCCCTTTAAACTATTCAATTAAATAAATTGGCTCTTGCAGGAAAAAAGCTTCTGCTGATAAATGCCAGAGTGAAATTAATGGTGGCAATTGAATTCCATAGGTTAGTGTAAAGAATTGTCAAAGACTTATCTAGAATATAACAATATGTTTTGTTAAAATGAGGAATCCGTTCAGTAATGGTAAATCAATGAAAGGCTGGATGCATCAGCTCCTGTTCGCTAGAGAGGAATAGTGACCTGCGGCACAGGGCTTTAAACACTTCTGTTGTCAGGGTTTCAGAAATCTGTCCAGTTGCAGACAACTTTTTAATGTCAGCTCTTAGGAAGTAATTCTGTGTCTGTCTTTCAATATATCAAATGAAACTCCTTGCCTGCCTGCTGAGTCTGAAGGTTTTGTCAAGGAAGTGCAGCTAAAGAGAAGGGTTGTTCTGTCTCTGATATTTTCTTTCACATTGTCATCTTGTTACAACCTGCTGCCTTTGCGCATTAGTCCAGATATACATCCTGACTCTGTATTTAAACAAGCAAAGAAACAAAAGATAATCATGACTTGAAGCTTTAGCCCATTTGGATCACTGATACCAACAAAGCTTACACAAGATCTTAATGAAAACTTTTGTTGCCTGACTGCTGGGGAAATAACTTTTTGGGATGTAAATGCATTGACGCTCTTTTTTACTACAAACACGTTAATACAATTTATATTGTTTGTGTTCTGGTGAAGTACCAACTGCCCAGAAAACTCCAACAGAGTCTGAGGAATCAGTTTCTGGTCTAACACTTTACATTCTGATAAACATACATCTGTCCTCCTATCCTTACATCACCCTTACTGTTTCAAGTTTGGATTTGGGCTGGTGATGTGTGTAATATATTCAATCTTTGAACTGCTTGCCTTGCTGGGGCTGGGTTCCATATCCAGCATGAATCCAGTAATCAAACACAGTCTGGAAAAAGATGTCTCGGCAAAATATATTGGAGTCCTAGAAATGCACGTAACCAGAAAACAAAAGCTATCAGTGCAGCTCTGCAGAAATTCCTCTTCTCTTGTGAGCTGACTGCTTGTATGATCAGGGACTGTTGGGAAGGGGCGAGGGGTAATGGGACACACAACAATGAACTCATGGGAGGATTTCTAATAAACAAAAGGCTAAAGAGAAGAGGAGAATGCAACACAAAGGAAAAGGGGTTAAAAAGAAAAAATAGGAATATGGAGAAGAAAAAAATTACAATAGATGCATGGCAGTGTGAATGTGTATAATACGGTGCCTGTTTTCCAGTGGAAACCAGGAAACTGGTTGCTGGTTAAAAAAATGGAAGAATAGAATCTGATCCCATTTCTGGTTTGACAGAGGCTATGGAGATTAACTGGAATGAGGAAATGAGCAAATTTTCACAGCATGCATCATTTTGGATCAAAAGAATTTGAGAAAAGAGACCACTAAATGCACAAGCAGTTATGAATCCACGTACCCTAGCAGCATGGGTTTTGAAGAGCATTGAGAGAAAATGTTCCTTTTTTTAGCACATTCAAATAACTTAATGAATGGACAGTTCAGTTGTCTATATGAAAATCAAAGATAATAAGCATCTTTCATTATGACAGATGTTCCAAAGGAAAGCAAGTGAGGTGTTTGTGTTTTGTTTTTTATAATCTGTTTGTTAAACTCACAAATTTTACCTTTTTTTTTTTTTTAATATGCTGGTATTTGAAGAAACCCAAGGTGATTTATCGTATGTTTCAAGATTTTATTGCTTTGGGGGAACTAAATCGCTTAGGAAAAAGTACAACAGGACAAATAGGTTGCACTTACTAATCATGACATTACCTTTGCATGAACCCACACTGAATTCTTTTCAAGAATGTAATTTCCATTATCTGGTTAGGTCAAAGTAGAGTCCTGTTCAAAAAAGTTGAAATCTGAGTAAGGTCACCAGTTTCATGAGATAAGCACAAGTTTGGGTAAATATAACTGAGAATGCTGCCATGAAGAAATCTTTACACTTCAGGAATTGTTTTCATTGGCAGGTCCTCCAAAATGGATAAACTAAAATGTCCTTCTGAGCCTCACAGTGCCTGTGATTAAAACTTGTAGTATTTCAAATGAAATTTATCAAAACTGTCCTTCTTCCTATGTAGTCCCCCTAAAGTATTCCCAAGCTTTAGTTTTAGAGCCACTATAATCATATTTTCTTGCAGTTTGTACTTTTCAGCTGTTTTGACTTTTGGCTCCAGGTATCTTCTATCTGGCATCTCACCTTTTTCCAGTGTCACCCTCTTCTAGAGTTACATGTTCCATCTTCCACCTGGATTTCTTCCAGCCTGTTTTATTCCTTTACATTCCTATCTTTGACTTCCTCTATTTACCAAGAAGTAAGAACTTTAAAAATTATCTCCAAAATGAAATTTCTTTTCTCTATCCAATCTGTTCTTCTTATTAGTGCAAACATTTCATCCAATTAAACAAAGTTTTTAGATGGAACTGCTATTTTGTGCTCTTGGGCAAGTTCATATATGTAACAATTCATTAAACTATTAGACATCAGGCTATTTTAAAAAATTCTGTGGCAGGACAATTTTGTGTGCGTGCATTAGGAATAAGCAGTGTAAGAATTGTATAATCAACATTTCATCACTATTAATGAGAATTAGATTAATCTGTAATCTCATTTTAGACTGAGAAACAGGAAACCAATTAATCTAGCATTTATTTGATGAATGGACTTTGAGCATAACCTGGTGACAGCAGTAGCTTTCCTCTGTACGGAATATGCATTAAAAATGAGTGTATTGTATCCTAGTTTCATATTACAAATATTTCCAGTAAAAGAATACAAATCAATGTTATATTTTAGCCTCTAACTTGCAGTTTAACTATACCACTGTATCATGTCCTATATATCCAATTAAAACTGTAGTTTGATCCACTAGTCTTTAATATTAGTGGTCAAGTACTAAAGGAAGTACGCTTAAAGACTCGTTCTAGAACTACAGCTTATTTCATTCCATGCGTCATATATTTTACCAGAGGACTCCTTAATGTAGCAGAAATCAGATTTGGTGTGTTTTTTTACACAAAATCAAATTCTGCAGGCGCCATCTCAGACTCCTACAAAACATTAGGAAAGACAGGATTCACTGGTCAAGGAGGCGTAAGGATCCCATGGATTCTAAATTCAAATGCACAATAAACTTTAGTCAGTTTTGGTTGCTATGTGCTTTTTTCAGTGTTTACGGAATGCAAAGAATCTCTGATGCTCTAGTTAAGATCTTTAAAGGTAAACACTTTAGGGGAGGGAGGAATTGTTAATACAGACATATGTTTTCTTTGGTTCATTTTTAGTCTCTTCTGTTAATTTAGAAGTTCATTTGGTGAGGCTAAGTGCAGCACTAATCGCAAAGATTTCAGAGCTAGTTCTTTTGGGGCTTCAAAATAACAAGTGAAGGAACTGCAAGTACTCTTACTTGCTTAGTCTCTGTCTTCCACTGATTGTTTTTTTTTTTTGTTTGTTGGGTTTTGGGTTGGTTTAGGTTGGCAGTTTTTCTGCAGAGCCACTCCTTGTCACATCTTGTTTCCTTAGTCTGAATGTCTCCTTGCCCCTATCATTGTTCTTAGTTGGACATGGTGTTCAGACTTGCTGATAGTATATAATTTGTAATCCTTACAGTTTAGTTGGAGCCCTGATTTTCTTGTGACTAATTTAGTACACAGAGCCATGGGTCAAATAAACCCATAGAACTGGAAGACATGTAAACACACCATAGAAAATAAGTGTGTAAGTTACAATGTAATGTTTTCATTTCTTGTGTGTCATACTTTTTTATTAAATCAATTTGTGTCAGTATAACATCAGTGTTAATTTTAGTCACAAAGGTAGAAAGAACAAAACCTGATGGTTTTCACCTTGGTTAGGTTTGAAGTTTGTCCTTCTACTATTTTAACTTAGTAATAATCAATCTCAACTGCTCAGACTGTCCTCTTTATTGTCTACGCTAAGGAACACAAAGGCCTTAGTGATGCTTCCCTATTTCTGTGTTTGTCCTTTTTGGCTCACCCAGCTTCTGTAAAAGCTTGTGAATAAAATAGCAAAAATAGAGTACGTAAATTCTAATACTTCCCCTAGAAATTTTTGTGCTACTAGTTCTTGAAAAGCTGGAGATTTTCTGTATGGGTCTGTTAGGAGAAGTAGGCTGAGATGGGGGAAAAAACTGGTTCTGTGTATAGTCCATAACTAGCACTGAAACGGAGCTCTGTGCTAACAGGCACAGATAACAGTGCAGCATCAGAATACCTTGTTCCTGTTTATAAGACACCATCTAGAATTTTTCTGTGCTGTATTGATGTTTTGGAATCTCCCACCTCCTGATACTATTTTTATTAATTTCTTTGCTGTTCGATGTTCACGTGCAATACTACAGGTACATGAAGGTCAGGAAAGACTGAAGTAGGTTCTGCCCTGAAAAGATTGTAGAGCTGGGTGCCTTTCTGAGAAAGGAGTGGTTCAGAACAGCATGGATAAAGGGATGATCCCCAGGCAGGAGTTCTCTTCTCCATGTTACGTGATTATATGGCTGCCATGCTTGAAAAAGGCTTGCAAGAGTTCAGCAGTATTTTTTTTGGGCTCTGTTGGCTGGATTTTCCTTATCATGGGGAATAAAATCTTGCTGAGACATTTTGATTGCAGTTACCTATGGCTTGTATTGGGATGTTGGAAAGGCAGAACAATCTGCAGGGTACAATTAACAATTTTTGTCATGCTTTGATTAGTTTTCTGTCGTGTAATTGGAATAACATTTATTGAAGGGGTTTTTTTTAATGATATATGAAGCAAGGTACCTTCTAATTTTGCATCTTGTATTTTTTGAAACTTTTAGGAGATACAGAATTGGTTCCTGAACCTGGTCTATAACTATATATATTTGAAATGTTTCTGTCCTTGAATTCCAGAATAACGGTCTCCCCTACCTTATTTGGAAGGAAATTATAGAATTAAGATCACTCAAATATTGAACTAACAGTATTGCTGTAATTATCTGGCAGTAAGGCGAGTTAAACGTTCTAATAGATTTGTTTGTTTAAAAAAACCTTGCACAAAGTGATAAAATACTTCAAGCTGCTGCTAATAGTTTTCAGTAAGATGGAAACTTTTCATTATGTGTTTTGTGAAAAACATGCTGAAAGGTAAAACTACTTTATTTATACAAGTGGCTATTGGTATGGGAGTAGAGAGTCCCAGCTAACACACAGCAGATTAACACAACTGAACAGTGCTTGTCTCTAGTAATGAGATCAAGGCATCTGTCTCAGCAAACAAAAAATGGAAATAGCTCAAAAGAAGCCTTTCTTGCCTACTGAGCTTATCAAGAAAATACTGAACCAGTTGGAGGTACATATATATCCATCACCACTAGAATGTATCTCAACAGAACTGTTCAATTTCAGGATGGAGAATGTGTTCATCTCTGGGTGCACTTCTGCACCTCTACACGTGTTTAGAAGGCTTAATGCATCCATTTCTGTTTCATGTCTCATGTGTTACAGAATCTATTTCTCTTTGTTACGGAAGGGTAAGCTCAGTGTTGTTTCAAAGCAGATGGGCATCATTAATAGAAATAGTATTTCATATTTGCATGGTGCACAGAACTAATCAGCACATGATGACTCCCAGATTCTGAAACTTAAGTTGTTCTCTCATGCCTGGTTAATACTTAATGTTTCACTCTATGCTTTATTTTAAGGACCAAATTTATGTCCACCAAGTATCCTATCTTGCTTCAGCATCATGTTTTAGTTTTTCACTTGTATTGCTGATAAAGATGACTATTCAAACGTTAAAGAATACAGAAACCTTTCTGGTGTATCTGAGGAAATTTTTTGTCAAATTCCAAGTGTTTCAGCCGAAGCATTTTTTCTCCCTACTCTTGGAAAAATCCAACTTATATCACACCTAAGATATGTATCACTAATTCCCTGAAGACCAAGATGCCTGTATTGTTCTCGTATGATGGATGTTAGTCACATCACCTGCTGCACTACTAGGAGATGCTCAGATAGCCTAGTGAAGAGGGTGAAGTAGAAACCTGAATCCAGGAAGTATTTCCTGTAGAATAATGAGTAGCTTGTCTGTGTGTTCTTTTCCTCTCCACCACACTTTTATCTTCATGGGTTTTGGATTTCCGTTTTCTTTTCATTTTTTCTTCAGAAGTGTAAAAAGAAAGAAGCAAAATCTACCTGAGATAATTAAAGCATGGAAGCTCAATTTTATGTACTGATAATATTGTCCTGCTAAAATTTTTGTTTCTTTTGGACATGAAGTGCTGTCAGGGTTTTGCATCTCACCAAACTGTCAAGTTTAATGCTGACAATGAACATAAGTCTTTGTCTTGACTGAAAAGACAATCTATTTTTGTCGTAGAAGTTAAGCAGACGCTGGTTCTAGCTTGTGTTTTCATTGAAAAGTAGCATTTTGATATGTTAGGCAGATCGTTCTATTCGGTGTGTCTCATCATTTTAGCAGATTAAGGCCATTCTCAATGCACAGGAAAAAAATTATTATTTAATTAGTATGTTCCCTTGAAAGGCTCAATAGGAGCCCCTTTCACTAATGAGCATTGTTACCCATGTCAAGGTGTGATGTGTATTATGTGAATTACACTTCTGTCAGCAGACTATATTGGGAAATAGTGGGGGGGGAGGGGGGAAGGAAAATGTCTGTGACTTTAAACCTGTGCTTCTATGTATTGAAATTTAATGGTTTGGTTGCATGGTTAGGAATGTTTTAAAATAGGACTTGTACGTGGTTGAGGACTAATGCTGGTGACAAGCCCACTAGAAATAAAGTAAAAGCACCAGCCGAAGGTCTGAGCTAACAGGCACAGCAAGCATGTCTGCCTCACGTGTTCTGGGAAAAGCAAAGCAAGTCTTAAAACAGGAATAGACTGGCAGATAGGGCAGAAGAACCACTGTTTCTAGTCTTCTCGTGGTAATGTAGCAGATATATTTGCAAAACAATTTCTTTTAAGTTCCATGTCTTATAAGGGAGTAATTTTCCTCAGCCGGGAGTAAGCTGTTTTTTGAATGGTCTTGGATGTTCAGCACAAAATGTGTGCTGGTTTTTACTTCTGTTCTAATACGACTCATAGCTATTATAAGATAATGTCCTTTTTCACTCTTTGCCTGTGCTTCCTAAAATGTGCTTTTCACCATTTGTGTTCTACTACCTAAAGAGGATTTAAGGAATAGAGCTACTCTGAAATAATAACTCCCCCTTTCCTTGCTGCCCCTGCCCTGAGTCATACCAAAGTTGATATTGCAGTTGAAGCCTTAGCTCTGTGATGTGGGTGCATTTTTCCTAAATTGATGAATGAATAACATGACAAGCATAATCTAATTTATGGAGAGACAAAACTGATAATTTTGGGATCAGGGGTCAGATGTGTATGGTTTTTGTCTTAAAAACAGATACATAATATTGCAGTATATTTATATGTCCATTACATAGTAATACAGTAATACAAAATTAAGAATTTTCTGTCTTTTTCTTGCTGTCGTTGTGTAATACTTACAATCCTTTATGAGATTTTAGAATAGAATGTGAGGGGGAACTGTCCTCCTTATAACAGATACTGTTGTAGAACTCAGTGCTTTTAGGAATCAAGCTGTAAAAACTTTGCAACAAAACAAAAACCTTTAAGAACCTTGTTTATTGAATTCTGTTGGCTAAAACTGCCAAAAATAAATTAATAGCTGTTACCACTGCAGTGCTTTTTTTGTTCACAAGAAAAATACCTTGACATATTTTTTCATTCTGTGATTGGTGCACATTTCAAGGGTATAAATTAATCTTCAGAGGATCCTAGGGAATATCTTTCCTGGACACTTCACTTATACATCAAGTTGGCCATGTTAGCAATCTAATCACAATCCTGTAATTCAGTGGACAACAATTCCTTATTGTGAACAGCATAGCAGCTTTTACTATCATTTAGGTCAGCCTAAGATTGCTGATGCACCATATGTTTCAGGCCATGGATGATGGATGGTATCCTCTGGTGCCCATCCCTAAGTGATTGGAAAGATTGAAGACACACAGTTCACTTAAGCTTGCTTACTATTACATCAAGTAATCAGTGTGATAGGCAAACCTGTGCTCTCTGTGTCACACTGCCCAACTTTCTGCAGGGACATTGTGTCAAAAAAACAATCTAAGAACATTTCCGGATGACAGGCCAGTTACTAGAACAACCGTTTAACAACTGGATTCATCGAAAAAGCTTAATAACATGGAAAAGTCAATATATGTTTTTAAAACACCTCTATTTATATGAACCAGACATGGTGTTTTGTTTTTAAAGGGTTTTTTATTTCAAGATTGAGCTTACGCAACCAAGGTGTAATAAAGCAATCCTTTTCATAGTTCAGCCTCCAGTGTGTCAAAACATAGTATTCCTAATGTTAATCAGGGAGAAATACTACTTTGAGATAATATTAAATGCTTTAGAAGTTGTTTACAGTTTTGTGGTTGGAAACACATGGCAGCAGTTTAAAGTTTAAGACTGAAATATTTTTTTATTTCCCAGTGCCTGTGTCTACTGACAGCACTCAGTGTTGTTTTCATTGTCCTCAGCTCTGCTGGACCAGTATCAAACCCAGGAAATTGAAAGCATCTTCCCTTTTATGAGGTGGTATTGTGCTGAGGAGTCTTTTATATGATACAGAAGGAAAAGCCTAGGCGATACTCTAAATCTCATTTTGCGTAAAAATCCTGCCAGACTTGCAGCATGCGTGCCAGCAGTCAGAATAGATCCAACCGAATAGTATCAAGTGAGGTGTTTAAAATGTTATCATTTAAAACTACTGCTGGTGTATGTTATTGTGAAAACTGTGACTTTTTAGTTGTAAAATAACTGACTTTAAAGCTGAGTACATAGGTCATAGTATCTGCATGCCACTTCAACCATGGAAAAGGAGCTAGGCAGTTCTGGGAATTCAAACTCTGTGAAATACTCACATAGAGGGTCATTAATGATTGTATTTTTGTGTATGCATTTTTTAATTAAAAAGCATAGGTACTGCATGCACTTTGATTGAACACCTCATAGAACTACATGTTTTCCTGATGTAAGACACTGTTTATTTTGAACACTAAGTTCTGGCATCTATTCTGCTGTTATTTAGTTTTTTTCTTTACTTCATCAGTTACTGGTTTCACAGTTTTTATGTTGACCTAGTTGGGTAACTGTGGTATAATACCAAAATAAAACATTTTTCATATTGAAGTGTGCAGCCAGTGAGAAGTGCTAGAATTGTAGTTCTAAATCCATTTGAAAACTTGCCACTCAAAAGTCAGCATTTCAGGGCAGGCTTCCTCTTGTCAGTCCTTTGATAGATGGCACACTGAATTCCATAAACAGATAATTTAGGCAGCAGCCTCTAAAGTAAATATTAAACTAAGGTAATGGAAAGAAAAAGCTATTCTGAGGAAAAGAGTTTGGGGAGTAGTGACTAACACTAACTTTAAAACCAAGGCTGTCAAAGACGGGGGGAGTAGATGTGTTGGCATTAGCAAGACTCATCACTGCAGAACAGAAAATGTTAGAAAACTGAGTAATTCTTGTAGACAGTGTCTGGATACATGAACCTGTCCATGTCAGAACTGAGGTTTTTGCAATCAATGACACTTTGGTTGCTTACTTGAGACACTTCCTGGGGAGAGATGTTTCCTGCTTTACTGTAACTTGTTCTGCTCTGAGGATGCTTACAGTGGAGCACTGGAGCTGAGAAACTAACTCACAGTGAAGTGTACAAGTGAATGCAAGGAGGAATTGAAGCATTTCAAATATAAAATGCACTAAACTAGAGTAGTTCATCTGGAAGGAGCCTGCAACAATTGTTAGTCCAGGACACTACTTTGGCCTTGTCAATGAGGGAGAGAGACCTATAATTAAGGAAAAGGGACTTTAAATGTCTGAAAACACATTTTTCTTCAAAGGACAGTTGAAGAGAGTGAATGAGAGCAACTCCTGGAAAGTTGCTTTAGCAACCCCATTGACCAGTTATGCTGATAGGAACTTTAAGTGAAATATGGCCCAGAGTCCTCTCATATACTCTGAAAAATTCTTTGTGGAATTTTTTGCTTTTCTAAAATCAGAAGTGTCAGTCAGTGTGGGAAGTGTGGCAGTGACTGGGTCATAGTATTTGGCTCCAAGTTGGACTTCAAACTAAAAAGGCAGTACAGCCTTAGCCAGTGAGAATCACAGGCAGCTGGGAGAACTCCAGACAAAATACCCTCAACTCGTTCTGTGAAGAGAAGCCCCTGCTCGTGCCTAAATTGTGCCCCACGAGTCAGCATTGTTTAGGTGGCTGTAAGTACTTCACATTGGTCAGGTAGTGTAGTATCTTTTCCTAAAAAATATTTTTTGTTAAGTATCACAAACACAGAGATAAGTACAATTTCTGCTAAAAGCAAATGTGCTGTAATCATCCTCGGGCTTTGCAAAGATGTATTCTATGATATCTGTAGCATCACATCAGTGAAGAATGGAACCACACCCAAGTCATTAGGAAGATGGGATTTACATTTTGGAAGAAGTGAAGTAGATCGTTTCTGAGGGAGGCAGCACAAGCAGATTTTGGCTCTTATGCATAGCAGGGATTTTGCTGTATCTTTTAAATGAGGCACTTCTCCCTGAACAATCAGCCCTATCACTGCAGTAAGAACCCTGTGATAAAACTGATTATATTTTTTCAATCACCACAGTTAAACAGAAAGGAGGTTAAGCTTTTAACTACTGCAATCTGCTGCCCTTTTAAAATCGTGTAAAGATGGCAGACACTTATGTTAAACACAGTGGATTGTTGGTAAAGTTAACCGTGTGCATCCAAAAGTGGCAGAATATGGACTAAGGTGCAACCTCAATCTGCGCTGTAATAAAGTAGCTGTTCATCTGTGGTCAGAGATCGTCATGAAAGACCTTGAGTTCCTTCACTTTATTTTGCAGAAAGGCCATCAGACAGCTTTGCATCATCTAACTCTATCAATCAAGGACCTCAACCACTGCTTTCTGCTGAAAGCTTTCCTGTTTGGCTCTGTTTTTCACAGACAGCTCAATAACTTGTCTGTGGAGCTGTGATAAATGTACCATGGGCTTCCAAACTGTCTCTTTAACACTGAACTGAATTTCAACTCCTAGTGCTTGTAACTAATTGTTTTCATCAGAAACATTTTTTTTAGCAATTATTGTTCCAGGCTCTCTGATTATCTCTTTTTTTTTTCCATTTATCCTATGGCAATGGTAGCATTTTAAAGCTGCCTTGCATACAGTGGACTGCTAGAAAACTGGATTTTACTCAGTCAATAAGCTGCCTAGTATAA
The DNA here is from genome assembly GCA_013400235.1 of Oriolus oriolus. NCBI lineage: Eukaryota > Metazoa > Chordata > Aves > Passeriformes > Corvidae > Oriolus > Oriolus oriolus. Next base: position 465,956 of record VXBT01004536.1, read on the forward strand.
AGAATAAAATTAAAGGGAATCTGTATGAACAAGAAATATACACTTCTAATACTTTTCTTAGACAAGTATGTATGAAGACCAGAACTTCCTTGCCTCTGATTTGTGAGCCAGTCCTAAATGAAATCCAAAAGAAAATACTGAAATTAAGTGCAGTTTAAGGACTGAGAAATATGATGACTTTTGGCAAAAAATCTTGTAAAATCTGTCATTGTAATTAAGGTCCTAAACAAGAATACAAGAAGAGCTTTATGGGTTGGGTTGTTAGACATCTTGGAGCTTATATGCAGAGAAACTGTTTCTTTTAAATAAAAAAACCCAATGGCTGCCATATGTTTATTACTGTGATAATGTGCAAGTTTTACTTAGAAAATTCTCAGCTGATTAGTTCATGCATGTTGCAAAACTGTAGTACACATTCAGAATCAGAATAAAAGAATCTTTTCAAGGGAAAGTGGTATATGTAATTCCTTAAAATAAAAGCCACAGATAGCAGAAACTATCTGAAATATATGAATGTGGCTCTTACCAACCATAATTTTGCTAAAAAGCTGGCAACTAGGGCTTTGGGCTTTGGCCCATATTTAGATAAAACATACCAAGATGAAGATCTAATTTCTAGTTTTCTTTGTAGTGACTTTAGGAGGAGAAGAGGAAAGAGCGTAAGGCATGTTAATTGCTTTTGGGAATACACTCTTCCAGGTTAAGAAGAATAAATATTGTACACTCTGAAAAGCATGTTGATTTTTAGTGAACAGTACTAATTTACACGTTCTTCATTTAGAGTACAGAGGTATAATGGATCCTTTGGTGGATGTAGTCACAGCATAAATGTGCAGAATAAAAAATGGAGTGGGATGGTAGTGTTGTATTGCATGGAAAGCAGGACAAGCGGTGGAAAAGAGCTGCCCACCATGCATTAGCTGTCACTACAATGGTGTAGAGGGGACATGAAAACACAGCTAGATTTGTTTAACAATTTTAGTGTGCAGTACCTCTCTAGGATGATTTTCTGTAAGAGAATTTATTCCTGTTATTACAGTGCTAGTTGGGTACAGTAATTTTTCTGACTTCTCCTTTCCATACATATGTCTTTGCAAGCCTATAGTGACATCCACTCTGTTATTTGCATTTGTTTTCTCCTGCTGAGCAAAGCTAAATAGAATTTCTGCTCACAGGTGATCCCATTGGGAGGATCTCTTGAGCTCCTCCTCTCTCTCTTTGATTAAAGCATTTTCAGGTGTTGGTTAAGAGATGTATCTCAAATCCTTGAATCTAATTCCAGATTGCACTGTTCTGCTTTAGACTGTTTCACTGGTAAATAATTAGCGTAAGTCCAGCTCATTCATGTAATGGAAGATTTACTCTGCTAGGCAGAAGCTTCTGCTGCTGCCCAGCTTTGTAGGGTCCTGTTAGGGGAAAATGGGTATGAAGCTACTGTGAACAGCACTTGACTTCCAACATTTCTTGTACTCTCATAGCTATGAAATAGAGAAGCTATTTTAAGGCAGATTGAATGTAATGTTTTCAAGGAAATCTAGCAGACTTACAGCAATACACGTAATTATCTAGTGGCAGGACAGAAATCAAAGCAGCAAGACTGAGTACATTTTAGTGATGCACTGGGTGCAGTAAGAAAATCTTTCTTGGTAGTGGAAGCTACTGCTGTCTTAAATACACGCAGCAAAGCTACAGGCAGATTTTTGAGCAACTTTTATAATTTAATCTATTTATAATCAAATTCTATTTCAATTGCATGCAGGCTGAGTGCAGGAGCTGGTTACTGGTTCCCTAAATGAATGCACTGAGATTTAGAAGCTGGGTTCACTAACAGTGAGTTTAATTGGTACCTACACACAGTGCTGAAGTCCCAAAATTGTATTCTGGGCACACACTTGACTCAGTGAAAAATTGGGACAGATTATGTAGAGACAGTGTGTAATTCCCCTTGCAAAGTCCTCATAAGTGCAGAGGGAAGGCGAGTGGCCAAGACAATCCCTTGCATGAGCTGCCCAAGCTACTGGCGGCTACAAGGTCTTTCGAGGCAGTGATAAATTTGAGGGTAGTCATCTGACTTGCCTTAATCAGCACTGATTAAAAAGATCTAAATGGCTCCTGGCAGCCCCTGGATCAGAAGGATACAGATGCTCTGTCCCTAGTGGTGTGCCAGTCACCACTGGGTAGGTAAATTCCATCTGTAAATGTCAGGGGTAACGTTTCAGTCAAAAGTTGTACAGTGGCACTCAGAAGAGCTGATGCACTGTGAAGATATAAGGAGAATGTAAATAACACTGCAAATATTACAAATTTATTATGTACATTGATTGGGAGGCCTCTTGGAGAGGTCATGTTCTTTACTGACTCTGAAAAGCTATGGCCTAAATAGAGGACATCTTAAAGATAGGCAAGAAAAATTAACAATATAAATGTAATTTTAAAAGCTGGTTAGCTTAAAGAGGAGATAAATGGGAAATAATATTGTAGAAGTATACATATTGTTTGACAAAATTAAATCAACTAATCATTCTTTATCCTTTTTCACAATTCAAGAACATGCAGGCATGCAATTAAATTGAAAGGCTGAAACTTTAGAAAGTTTAAAAGAAAATATTTCTTCATGTAACCTAGTGTCTCAGATTCCCCTTCAATGAAATAGGACAGTATTTTTCCTTCATCTCCAGCAAATACTTGAATTTTTCTGAGTTCAGTTGTTTTATAAGTTAAAATTAGTTATGCAGAGGAACACAGAATTGAATAGAGCGCAATGACTTTTCTGTAGCATTTTTAATGTAGTCTATAGACTTCAGTGAGTGGCTAAAAGACATCTTCCATAGAAGTAATAATACTGACTTTAAAAGGATAGAAATGCTAGTTTTTGTGGTTCCTGTAGTTAATTGTATTCATGGTGAATTATTTGCAGATGAAGAGAACCTAATCAATTATCTTTCCTTACAAATCAGATCTCAAAAATGGTATTTAGAAATTTGGCCTTACACTGCTAATTCATGCAGAACATAAATATATAGTTACATTCCTACAAATTCAAACAAGCAGCCGTAACATAGCTGAGCAGTGAGGTGATAGTTTGTGGAACTCAGAGTGAAGTCAAAACTCAGGGTTTCTGAGGTCTGGAATGGACTAAGACATTTACAGAGTGAAATATAAAGTAGGTGAGAGAATGAATTCTAGCACACTTCCCTCCCTTTTTCATGAACCATGTCCTATGTAACTCATTTCTGGGTGGAAGTATTCATGAAGCAACGAGAAGAAAATAGTTCTTGGTCTTGCAAACTCTAAGCTTGTCTTTTACTCACTAGGAAGAAATATGTTTGTTTGAATTTAAGTAAAATAAATTCAAACTTGTCTTAAAAGTAATTTTTGTTGACTTTTATTAAATGAGGTGCCAAGAAAATGCACTATCGAAGTCTGTCTTTTCAAAGTACATCCACTGAATGGGAACCATATAAGCGTGAAAAGACCTTAGAGGAAATGTTAGTCAGGTATTATATTTTCTGGTTAATGGCCACCTAGGAGAAGCAGTGAAGTAATCATTGTAGTGAGGATTACAAAGTATGTCATACTATACCTCACTGTAAATATCACTTTAATTTTTTATGGCACAGATTATTTGTAAGTTTATTTTATATACTGCATAGCACTTAAATGTCACTGGATCTGAAACCTTTATCCGGGAAGCTCATTAGCTGAGCTGTCTGCGTTTGTGTATCTGCCATCAGCATCTGGTGAGAGGGCTGCTGCTGACCCTGCCAGACTTGGGTCATGAGGTCAGCAGGTCTCATTTATTATTCAAAATTGCTTTCTGACCTTTTATCAGCTAGGTCAAAGAATGCTACATTCTCCTTGGTGAAATTTTATAGTGAAATCAGTATCACGCACAGATAATAAAATTACCAATTCACGTGAATCTCATCCCTCTCTCTCCAAAAATGTACTCACTTTGAGGTTGATGAAGTTGGAAGAGTTGGCTGTACAAACACATCTCCTTCAAGATCATGAAGGTGCCTTGTCATCCTTGTGAAATAACACACGTAGCTTCACATCTAGTTCATGATTGGATTGTGCATCTGCTTTCTGCCGGTGTGGTGCAGGGGCAGCCGAAGGCAGAGCTCCGTAGTTAACAGATGGCCTCTCATTTTTATCGCTCCCACACTTTTGCACAGTTACCTATTAACTGTTTCTATTTTTGAAATACTTTCACTGGTAGCTGTATCTTCTACCTTCAGTTGCACACGTGTATCAGTTGAATATGGGAGAACTGAGAAGCACAGTAAACCAAGAAAAGTCAATAAATATGAAAACTTTTTTTTGGAGATGATAACAGAATATGGAAATAAAAAACATTGAGTCCAAAATATTTTTGGTTTTGAGATGTGATCTAGATCTAGGAGGTCATTGGCCAGCATGATTTTAGTCCACACAGAATCCAGAAGTACCCTGGCGAAATTGGGAAGAACTGATGATCTGAAATTTTAATTCTATGATGGTTAAAATATGAAGCATAAATGACATTGCTGTAAGAAACATATTTCGGGAATTTTAGAACACTAAACATTGAAGAGAAAATTAGCCATCAGATCTTAACAAGCCATACTACAGTATAGAAAATTGGAAACCATAAATGGCAGATTGATTCTTAAAGGGAGCTGTGCAGTTCAGCATTATCCCTCTGGAATGATTTCATCCTTTTTAAAAGAAGGAGCCAAAGGTCACATTGGTCTTGCCCTTGAAGCAGACAATATGAGATGTCAGCTTGTGCTTTCTGACACTGCATATGATGAATAACCTTGACGTAGTAATAAACAAATAACCTATATTAACGTGTAGAAGCACAGTGAAGTATTAATGGAATATATACTTCAACAATGTATTGCAAATATACAGCTTCCACAGAAATGGATTTCCTCTAGTACCACTGTCATAAATTTATGGTTTCTTAAATGTTGCTGTAAAATAAATTCTTTAAGTAACAGAATGTGTACATACCTTAAATATGACCAATCATATGTACCTAAATGAAGAAAATTGCTATTAACAAGTAGTGATAAATTAAAATAATATAAAAAAACCCCTGAACATCTGTATTCATGTAGATACTCAAATTATTGTAAATACTGTATTTCTAGTGTTTCAAGTACTTGTAGTCAATCAACTCTATAAATGCAGCTCTGTCACTAATTAGTATTCAGTGAGGTTATTGGCTCTTTCTTGGTGTATCTACTAGAAGAGAAAAATAATGTATACTGGTAAGGTGTGCATAACATTTGGTTAGTTCGAAGTGTTTTCTTCTAACGACGTAAGCTGAAAGTCTGCTTATTGTGGGAGAGTTGTACTGTGGTGCAGTAGTCCTTTTAACAAATTCCTTAGCTTTAAGAACAGTCTTGTACTCATTACAGTCTTGATGGCACATTAAGGGTTTTTGTGGTTGGGTTGTTCTTAACTGAAAGTTAAACAAAGCCATTTGGTATTAATGAAATGCAGGATAGGATTTAGCCCTGTGCAGTGTTTGAAGTGCAGAGTTTCTCTTGTTCGTAAGTACTGTCTGTATCTTGCAGCTGTTCTGTGATTTTATACCTCATACTTGTTTGCTTCTACCTACACACCGTGCTCCCAAACCAGTAACCTATTGTTAGTAGAGATGAGCCGGTGGAGATTTCTCAGTGTTCCCTCTGAATCTTCTAGAGACATGGCCACGTGCTGCCATATGCAAGGTAACCCCAGGTCCTATTCCAGCCTTTATTATCATGCAAACCAAAAAAAAAACATTACGGTGCAATAAATAGTCACTGCTGTTTGTCTGAGAAACACTTACTGTCTTAATATTTGTGAAGTGCTCTAGCACAGTGTACTTTAGAAAGTGAAAAAAGGCATTTATCATTCCTCCTTATGCGTATTATGAATGTTACATGTTCATGAAAGATAATTTGCAGATATATGTACAGAAGGGACCAAGTTTACATTTCACGGTATCATAAATAAAAACTCTTCAAAGTTTCTTAAATTTAGGTTCAAGAAATGTGGAGAATGCCGTCCAACTGCTGGATGAAAGAAAGCAATACTGCTGGTTAAAGTGACAGGCAACTCAACAATAATACTTGCACATCTAATGAACAGAAAAATACATAGAAAAGAGTACTTAAGAAATTAATGAAAAAATAAATTTCATCTTCCTCTTTTAATAAACATTTAACTGGTGAGAGATTGACCTGTCTTTACAAGTCCCAACCAAATTAATAAAGAGAAAGGAGAACCCCTCTACTGTGTTTACATTGAGTGGTAGGTGAAGCTCCCCATGAAGTCACAAGTAAAGAAAATAAATATATATCCAAAAGAGGGTGCGGTCTCAAAGAAACCAACAAAAAATCTGCTCTTTAGAAGGTGACATTGTTAGAATAAAAAATAAGACAAAAAGGGAAGTGAGCCCTGCCTATTCATTTGCACTCTGTACCTGTCTTCGTGAGCTAAAACAAATCAAGTCATTTGTTCTTCTAAACCCCATTTTCACTTTCCTTTAGCTCTGAATCAGTAATTCCCTGGGAATGGAACGTGAAGTGGCAGCTGTGTGTGCATCTATAAAAGTGTCAGGTAGATAGAGGTAATGTGTTTTATAACAATACAATGTGGTAAATAGTGCTGCGATCCCAGGTTTTTAATACTGAATTTAATATTTCCCATTGTAAGAACTATTTAAATCTGGTCTTTAGCCTTTCATATTTTCTAGGAAAAATAGTGTCTCTGAGTAAGTTAATACCCCTAGGTACTAATGCCTGAAACAGCTCTAGGTCTGTTTGCACCCTCTTGGAGCCCAATAGGCCACATGCACTGTAGGTATTTTTTCACATGCTGCCGCAAGAACTCTTGCAATTCTGCAGCAGTGTAAAAATGTGGAGCTCTCTTGCCAGAGGTAGGCTGCTCTCCTCTGGAAAAGGCATTGGGTTATGGGAGCAGTTCATGGCTAGAGGCTCACCTGCATTTGTGATTTGTGATAAAGGATGTGCAAAGACTGGGACACCTGTGAGCTTCAGTGAGCTCTGTGCCTTTAATTAACAATTGAAAGCAGTTATACTGTGGTGCTACAGCTGTGCGGTCTCAAATCACTGGAGTAAGAAGTCTGAAGCTCTATTTTGAAGCTCAGAATTTACTTGGGTTATTTTGAAAAAGGTGAAGCAGATTGCTGAGTGCCAGTTCTGAGTGAACTTGTCTTCTGCTCTTTTGAATGTAGTTATGGAAAGTCGTCGTACTTTTACAGTACCTGTTCTAATCCTTTTCACATATCCCTTAGAATTTCTACACTGCGTGCTTCATCTTGGTCACCTTGGCCAAACTCAGATTGTGGTAAATCAAGAGCAGCTCTTGCTTTTTATAAAAATGCACCTAGTCAACACAGAGGCAAAGAAGGGCCGTGAGCATTCTGTGATTTATTTTACAAGACTGCTGTGTTTTCTGTTAATTATGCTACAGCCATTGCACAGTGCTTTTGAAACTGTAGTCAAGGTCCTGCTGCACATTTGTACCTTTTTTGTGCAGGAGCCCTTTTGGCATTTCCACTTCACTCATCTTACAAGCTGGAGTGCAACCTTGAGTGATCTCCTGAACTGGCAGTTTTGTATCCTGAAACACTGAATTTGTTTTTATCCTTCCATATGAACAAGGATATGTATGACTGTCCCTAGATTCACCTCTGAATGTGCAGACAAGTTGGTAGTTGAAAGGAAATAGGAACAGGAAGAAATCAAGCAATAAAAGAGAAGAATACCAGCAATACAATTTGAAGTATCTGCAGCAGACAGGTAGGACACTTCCATATGGAATTTCTTGCTGAGGACTGGATAATTTCCAAATAGTCAGTGTATACCTACCTTTTCTATGTGTGAATTGTATGTTACAGAAAGCAATAGAAATGTTTGTTTTCAGAACTGATAAGAAACTAATGATCAGACATTAATGAAAAATCAAATTCTAATCAGTGATTTGACTACTGTGGCAATACAAATACAACCAGTGAATGTAATGTTTCACCAACCCTCATAATTTTATGGTAAATCTTACAGTATCTTGTGTGTTTCTTTCCCAAAAGTCCCAGTTCTTATGGCAAAGTGGTAGTACGCAATTATTGCTATAAGCAAATTACTTTTCCTGAGGATTAAAGGCTTAACACCCAAAAACATTAACACTGCAAAAAAAAAAAAAAAAGTGAAAAAAGAACCTAAAGAAAACTTTTTTCCTTCTTCTCTTTTGTTTTTAACCTCATACCTCTGGAGGCTTGAGTCCTATGCTGAAAGTGAGAAATGCCAAAACTGATCACAGACTTTTAAGTTTGGCAGCACTGAGCAACATCCTCCTGTTACATTTGACCAACCTTATTTAAGCAAAGTGCAGTGAATTTGACATTTTAAAATATCCTGCCACTTCTCCATCTAGATAATGTCTGCCTCACACATACATAACACTTGAATGCATCAAAGAGATCATGGAAGAGCTCCCACCTGTGTTACTCCTTGGCTCTTTATCCCACCATGGTCCCTAACTCCAGGAAGAACATGGTCTTGTGCAATGTCTCACCTGGCAAAGCAGAGCAACTGCACTTTTTGGACCCGTGTTTTTTAGCTCTTCGCACGTGGGGTTTCACGCAGCCTCCGCAGCGCAGAGACAGTTGTCAGTCACCTCCTTAGAGGTCCAGCTTCTTGGAAGTGCCTGCGGTGTCTGTCTTGCCTCGTTATTGCCTGTCTCAGAGGGGAGGCTCCAGGCTCTTTGTTCACTTACAGACAGGTCTGGCTGACGGCCTGAAGGATGGGGCTGGGTGCAGGTGGAGTGAAGGTGCGATATTTGGCAGGGGTCATCTTCTACCCATTAAGTACTTAACAGATTCTTGCTTATGTACTCATTTGAGGGGGTGATACATTCTTTTTCTGGGGATACATCCAGTGGTGCTTCAAGTGGAGAATCTGTTTCCCAAACCTGTGTCAGTTACCTGTGGTAACTGGAGCAGATGATCCACATCTATTACCAATATAATTAATTATGTGTCATCCAGCATTTGGGCAAGCACCTTTCTGATACTTGCACATAGCAGCAGATATTGCTTATTAATTCAGAGAATTGCAAAGCCCAAATTTTGTTCTAAATTGCATCAGGAGAATAACTGCTTTGATCTAAATCTAACTGTCTTGAATCTAAACTCATGCTTCTGTAACGGAGCCCAGAATTATCGTCTGTAGATACAAAACTGATTTCCAGCTACAAAAAACAAAGGGGACAGCAACCTCTAGTAACTGATGTTTGGGGAGAAAAATACAAAATTATAGTGTGAGATGTTAGTTTGCTGCCCTGAACACCAATTCGCTATAAATCTTAGCCATGTAACTGGAAATCATTAATTAAATCCTGTGCAGCCAAGAATCATGCATAATGTAACACGGCCACTGCAAACAGTGCGCTCCCGATCATTTGAATTTCCTTCTTGCTCTTACCGACGTCAGGAGCTTGTATTTGAAGTAGTCCCTGATGAGATTTCGCCTTTACATCCTTGGAGAATGTCCTTGTGCATATTTATAGGACAAAGTAGAAGGATTACCTATGTGTGTTTTTTGCTTTTAGGGTACTAAATGTATTAATATAAAAAATACATACCTTGGTACCATATGATTACCTCAAAAATCTTTTGACTCTCTGGAAAATAAAGGGCCTAATGCTCTAAGCCTTTAAGAAATCATAGTCTGATGGGGTCAGTTCATAAGATAGCCACTTGTAAATTGAGTATGTAGTTCTGTGTGAAAAGTACAATTTCCATATCTTCCATTAATTTTTATGAAGAGGATTTTAGTAAGCAGCCCACTCTAAAGGGCAATGTTATTTCTAATCCATTGTCATGTTAGGGGTGAGAATAGATAGGTTACTCCATCAACACTGCTAATGTTCAAAAAGGCAATTTATTTAAAGGATGGGCACAGAAGGAGAAGGAAGTGGAGTTCACAAATTAAAAACTGCACAGCAGTTTCACTGCAAACCATCTACTAGTCATACACTGCTATCCAGTTAATCCATTACTCTTAGAAGAGGAATCCCTGTATATCCAGGTACAATCCTTGCCAAATATCTGGACACAATCACAGGCTTTTAGGATTACAAGTAACATAATAAAGGATAATGATCAAAAATTAAGCACACCAATACAGAATGCTTGGGTTAACTGGACTTGCCATGTGCACTGTAAGGCAGCAGTCTGTTAGGTTTAAAGTGAGATTAAGGAGTTGTGTAACCTGCAATTATGCTGGTTTTCATTAAAAAAATAAGATGATTTGGCTCAGTAGGGCCCTTCCTTATATTTACCTCTGTTTAATTGGATTTGGAACTGCTTAAACATCTTTGAGTTGGAGCTTATAAGAAGATGATCCCAGCTGTTTTTCAAAGCTTAAGACAGCAGGCAGACAACATGATCATGTCAAGACTCATACTAAAGCCTTAATCCTACTTTTTCATCAACTAGCACTACAGCTGAGTCTTTAACCTTCTAAGTACTAAATGTGCTTTGGATCTCTCACAATACATTTGCTGTCAAATGTTATTCTCTGATAATATTAATTTTTTCTTCCTTTCTAAAAAGTACTTGAAAGAACAGTCTCTATCTATCTGAATTTGGAGAGCTTTAGTGTAAGGCTGTATTTTCAGTCCTGTTATTTCAGTCCTTTTAAAAATACTACTTATAAACTTGCACGTATTGAAGTCTGTTGTTCTCTGTGGGGGCAAGGCAATGCATTGACATGTAGCTCACATTGCTGTAATGAATAACCAACTATATTGGTAACTATTTTTCATTGCACATGAATTACTAGATTGAATATGTTTTGTTTTCAATAAGAAAGAAATAGGAACTACTTTAGTTTTATTCAGGTCTTTTTCCTAGGAACTGTCACCATGATGAAAAGAAAAGTTGCCAAATTTCCAGCCTCAAAACTTGCATTATTTTCTAACAGTGCATCATTTACTTTAATAATTGAATAGAGATTAAATGTTCTAATGAGTTATTCCTGCATCTGTAAATAGTACCCATGCAATGCAATAATCTGTGGTCCTCCTTTTTCTTTTTTTTTTCTTTTTCTTTTTTCTTTTTTTCTTTTTCTTTTTCTTTTCTCCTCCTCTGTTGGGTAGTGCTCCGATTTGTCCTAGTGACACAGGGCTGCCAGCAGGAAAGCAAGCGTAGTTAATGCTCAGCTGCTCAAACCAGTCAAGCAAGCTAGCAAGTCCCAGCTGTGCTACTTGATGTTTTTTGATTGCACCTAGTCCTCAATCTGTGAACTGTTTTCTGGACTTAGATTCATCAAGCTCTGCCGCTTTAAAAACTCATGCAGGCAGGCATCCTAGGATATGCCATTATAAGCTGCTGCCAGGGGATCTTCTAGGAGATAAATGGAATCTGTGTGAAGTAAATTAGTGTGAACCAGTCAATCTGTGTGTCAGCCTTGAGCCACATCCATGGGTAACTAGCTTGCTGACTGAAAAGTCCACTGTCTTTTGCCAATCAGAGGTCTCAGCCACCAGGAAGCAGTCCTATACAACATTAGTTTCTTGGAATAATGCCTGTTTGACCAGCTAGTGAAACTCTTCAGTATACAGCTCTGTGCTGCTTGAGTTTACTTATTGCTTACAATTGAACTGAAAATCTTTTAAAGTCAGATAACATTTTAACAGTAGGGAGCATCACAGAAATGTCTTGGAAATAAGTACTTCCACTTTCCTGCAGCAGCCATTCAGCAGAGTCATGCTGTGCTGCAGTTGGCTTTACCTCCCTATCAGTAATACATCTCCAAGGCCATAATGCAAAAGAATAACAATAATCTGGCCAGAAGAGGTTAATAAAGAGGCTCTGTGTATTTTTTTTTCCATGGATTAAGCTATTTGGACAGCTTTGATCGAGAGATGGGAAGACTGTACAAGCTGTAACACTCACATAATGCACAGGGAAGTGTCAGTGTCATAACCGTGCTGCACACTTTCATTTTGGTTTGGTTTTAAAAGCAAATTGAGGCAATCTACAGCAAGAATTTCTCTGTAGAAAGGGACTGAACCAGAATCCTCTGCAAGCTTCCTGGTTAATGATTTTATACTTGAATACCAAATCAATCTACCGTCATGAAAATAATAATGTCAATACTGTCAACTATGCAATTTTAAAAATAGGAAGTATTTCTTTGTTAGTTTTGTATGTGCTACTGATACACTGATAGGATTCACATCTGCACTGTGTGCTCTCCCACACCACTGGTCTAATGTACAGAAACCAGGGGGAGTTTTGCTGTATTTCTTTAGGAAAAGGTTCTTCCTCCTCGGTGGCTGGTGATCGGGCACTGGAACAGGCTCCCCAGGGAAGTGGTCACAGCACCAAACCTGACAGAGCTCAGCAAGAGTTTGGACAATACTCTCAGGCACAGGGTGGGATTCTTGGGGATTGGTGCTGTGCAGGGCCAGGAGTTGGGCTGGATGATCCTTGTGGGGCCCTTCCATCTCAGCATACTCTGTGATATTTTTAGAAATTTCGATAGGCGAGGAAATGTTATGTACTTTAATTTAAAAAGAGACTGATTATCTAGTGACTAACAGATTTCAGCATTCTTTACTAATTTTGTAACCATTTTTTCTTCCCTATTGTCTCCCAGTTACTGCTTGGGAAAAAAAAATGAGAGAGGGATAAATAATGTTGATCAAATAATTCAGTCTTACATCATGTCTGATTAAAAGACACACTTAGGGAAATTGGAAAAGAGAAATCTAGGCTTTCTAGCCAGAGAGGACATTGAGAAGAAGAAACAGTATATAACAATAGGAGAATTAATAAAAGGCAGCTTGGGGTTACATTTTCCTTTTTTAAATCCTCCTAAGTTTTACGGAAGCTTGTGCTTCAGAGCTGTGTGGTAGATGCTGTGTGGAATTTTATGGGAAAGTATTTTATTTCTTGCAGCAGAACCCACAGAGACAAATTTAACTAGTTAGGTGTTATATAATATATACTACACAGAATACATGGACAGAATCTGGTATAAATCACAGCTAAGATCAAGACAACTGCCTTAAAATTGAGTGAATGTTTCATTGCACTAATGAAACAAAAATGGGATGTCCTTTGAGAGCATAATTTGTTACATGCCATTATATTTTAGTTGAGAGAAGTAGGGAAGTCCCTCTGGGTGAATAAAACTTCAAGGTATATTGGGAAAAGAATCACTGAAAATTCCAATTTTTCTGTCTGGAGAAATGCCACCCTCCTGGATATAAGGAGAGAGGAAAATGGGCTTTCGGAGGGGTTTTTTGATATATTAAAACCGTTCTCCCATACAGAAGGAAAAATGTTCTTTAGTTGAAATTCACTTGGCGAGTGGCACGAGCTCTGTTTGCATGTGCCTTCGAAGAGCTGGAGCCAGCTCAGGCTTCCCAGGCACAGTTCTGCAAACTGAGCTCTGCCACAGCATATAGGTCCTGCTTCTGCATTCATTGTAATGGATTCAAGTTACAGGACCTTCCAGTCTGAATAGTTCCATACTGGCTTATTTCAGCTTCTATATGCTGCAGCATTCACTTCAGAATAATAATGTTTCTCTAGGTTAATATCTTCATCTTTCTTTTTGAAATTAAAATGTAATGAAGACTGGGCCAGTGTGATATTTAATCATCAGAAGATAACAACTGGCCATTCTCAATTAAATGACAACTACATACATCTGTGCAGATTTTTTCAAATGACACTAAAAATTATGAAATTACCAGCAACTGAAAGTCTTCTGTCAGTGAGATGAATTAGTGGTTTACAGGGCCTGAGAAATGGTCTAGGAAAAAAGTAGGGTTCAATTCAATAAGGATGAGAACAGGGATCTAGACTGAGGTAGGATTAATCTCCTGCAAAGAGACAGGGTGGGGAAGAAAAAGCAAGGTAACAGTTTCTCAGGAAGGAATCTGGATCACAAGCTGAGCCTGAGTCAACAGCGTTCCTGGTGAGGCAGCAAAGGCAAGCACCACACCAGGGAGTCTCACCCAGAAAACCTGTGAAGTGATCCTGGAGCTGTGCTCAGCCCTGGTGCCACCAGGGGCACATCCCCATGCAGCCAGGCAGTGCCCGCTGGGACCCTGCTGGGCGGGAGCGTCATAAAGTCACCCCAAGACAGAGCTCCCTCTGAGCAGTGGCACCTCAGTGTCCGCCTTCCCTGGGTCTCTGGCACTGGGGGCAGTGCTGCTCGTGTTTCTGTTGGCAGCTCACGAGTATGTTCTGCACTTCTTGTAAAATTCGTGAAATAATTGTACCCTTTTATTTTGGTTGGAAATATGTGGGGAAAGCTGAGTAGATTAGGGACCATCAGTCTGGAAAAGAGGTAAAATAAAGGATTTCAGCCACAGGGGTCATGGGGAGAGCGTGCAGGGCTCGTACCTGTGCCTTTTCTCAAACAAGAAGAAGTTGCACGTTAAGCCAGCAGAGACTATGCAGACAAACAAAACAAGATGCCTTCCTGTGTGATAAAGCTACAGAATTTGCTGTGTCAGAGTGAGTTAGGGTGTAGGATGTTAAAGATGCAAAAATTCCACATTTAAGGAAAAACTGGAGAAGTTCATGAAACAGAAATCTACTGTGAGTTATCACAGGAGGGGGAAAAATTGTTTGTAATTCCTTGAGTTTCAAATTGGACTTCAGGAGAAATTTCTGGTGAATTTTATGGTTGTTGGACTCTTACACTGATATTTTTTACTCTCAGCAAATATGTCTGTTCTTATGCTTTTCACTATATTTTTATGATATCTATGAAATATGCTTTTAAAATAGTACTCAAAGCATTTATTGCTCCATCAAGCTTCTTAGATATAATACAGTAAGTGCCTGTAGAAGCCATAGAGCTCAGAAGTGACATTGCAGCACAATTGTTTTATCCATTTGCAAAAATTAAAGATACCACCATTTTGTTTCCCTTTACAGCTTTTTTTTTCATGCAGTTTTATTTAGATTCCAGTTGCTTTGTATTCCATATTGGACCTTAAATGTATTTATCACCTGTATCCTCTCTTGCCTAATATCTTCGAATGAGAAATAATTTTTGCTGCCCTCTCCAGTTGTTTTTAATAACAAATAAGTTCTTGTTTTCTCTGCAGACAGACTGTCTTTAGATCACCACCTTGACAGTAACACAGGCGTCTTATCAGAAAATGCTAAATGTTTTATTCGCCTGTGTTATGCAAACTTCTTTCTCCAGTGTGTCTGCCCTCTGAAAATTGGTATGCAGAGCATGTTACTTAGACTTTCGTGTACGATATTTCCAGAGTGGAACAAGGCTTTTCAGAGTTTCCACCAAATGTGTAGAAATAAATGACAGTGATGAGTTGTTGCTGTATTTAGTGATTGGGCTATTTTCACAAAGACCAGCTTCAACAGTTTGTTCAAAGACTGTTCCTTAAGGACTGATCACCAGGCTGTGGTATCTTTTTGGAAATTATTTGTTTTTATTGTGTGGAATTTTTTGAAATATTTTGAAACTAGATACATAAATGTTTCATTAAATACTATGATCTTATGACATTCCTTTACTATTCTAAATCCCATATCTATTTTAATGACTTTTTCTGTTTCAATAATGTAAGAGAATGGGTATCAAGTTCAGTAAACAAGTCCTAAGAGCTCATTAAGATGCATCAGAAAAAAATACTACAATTCTCAAGATTGATCCTGTACAATGAAGATTTATGTCATCTTTGTATGCTAAATTCAAGGTCATTTGCTTCAATGAAATACGTCCTTTTACCTTATTGCCGTGCTAACAAAGGTAATCTCTACTGTCCATGCAACAATGGAAATGACACTGCTCTGAATAGAAAGAAAATGTTATTGGAGTTATAATACAAGAAATGGTTTTTAACTTTCCTGTGACTCGTAGATTTGGGGCTCATTTATACTCTATTTATGTCACTTTGACTACAGAGATTATCTTTCAAAGGGAAGCAAAAGTAATTTTAAGGTCCATTTAAACCCAAAGTAGTACAGAGTATCTTCTGAATAAAGAAGACACTGTTTATGTTTAAATAACTTAAACTCCATCAGCATCCTCAGTATAAGCAATTCAGAACACTATTTCTCCTATTGATATTTGTACATAAAATCCTATTCCCCTAAGGGAACATGCAGTAAAGTAGGTGTTAGTGCTGGGATTTTTTGTATATTTTTACTTGATTACATAATGCCATTTTTACTTTCACTCTTTATTTGGGCCAGACTGTACTTTCCTTATTTTTAACTTTTCAATTCCCTTTGTTCTTCTATGGTATTTTTAAGAAACCTTTCTTTTCCAATTGAGCATATAACGTGATGTTTTAGAAAAGAAAGATCTGAAGGTCTCTGCCTTGGTCCCTTTCATGCTCACTGCATACACTCATTATGTAACTTCATAAAGCAGGGTCTTGAGAAGTTTGTTTGCCTGGGTTTTGTCTAGGGAGGTGTGTGTGCTTCTGAGCAGGTGACAGGGCTGAGGAGACTTCCCTCACGTGCACCAGGGACCCCATCCCAGCCTGTCTCCTGGTTTTCTCAGACAGGCTCTTCCCTCCCTTCACTCACACCTGCTGAACTGCCTTCTTTGACAGCTGTTTTGGCACAAGTTGTCCAGAGTTCTGTCTCTCTGTCCCCATGAAAACCTTTTCCACTCCTGCTTTCCACTCCCTTTAAACTGTTCCTACTGACCAGCTATCACTGCGAGTGTTTCCTGCTTTTCGGCATTTTTCAGCTCTGTCAGCTCTGCCTGTTATTTCTTTTCTTCTCGTTTTTTTGTCTTTCTTGGCTTTTAATGACTCCATCCTCTCCCAGATTTTCCCAAATCTCTGCAATATCTACTCAGAGACATCAACTGGAAATCCTCCTGCTTTGTCCAAGCATCTTGCTGTCCTGGCTTGCTTTGTTTCTTGTTCACTTCACACCTTCCTCCTGAGGTACCTCATCTGTGTATGGACCTGCTTCTCGTTGTGTTTTATTTGTTATGCTCTGAGTTACTTCTCGGTTGAAGCTGGTACCTTCACTAAGAGCAGTGCTCAGTGCTGTGCTGTGAAATCCAGCAGGTCAGTTGAAATTCTCTGGCTTGTGCTGACATGGCCTGGGCAGGAGCAGAGCCCTGGAGCAGGTTTGTCCTCGTCCCACGCGAGGCAGTTGCAGCACGGAGTTCCAGCAAGGGCGGCCTCTGCCAGCTCCTGCCTGGGACTGACGCTCGTGCTGTGGGAGTGTCTCCCCTCTTCGGTTCACTACGAGAGTTCTTTACTGGTTGAAAAGACACAATTTGTTTTGAAAGGCTGATTCTGAGTTTTTGGTCACTGCTATGAGATTTTTTGTGGTTTTTTGCTTTCTCTCCAAAGGCATAGCTGTGCTTCTTGTTTTCTCTTTCCTCACAGGACACTGCTGGAAATTTTCCTACTGTTCTGCTTCAGAGTAGTTCTGACTTTTAAATTCAGGCAGCTATAAAGACTCAATCTATCACTCAGCACAATGGAGCTGACTCCACTGTAGGAAGAATTGTTTTAGAAAAAAGTGTTCTAAAAATTTGGCATGAAATGATTTTTTTAAATATATTATGAGTACTTGTATATTCCAATTTTTCTGTTTTGAAGGGAGAATCTTCAATTAGTCTATTTGAAAATTATTTAAATGTTGTAAAAATCAGAGAAAAGCACAGGTATCTTTAAAGACATTTCTTCCTTTACATATCATAGTTTTTTAATGTGTGATCAAGAACATTTGTAATTTGTAATTGTAATTTTTCTTCAATGTCAGCTCAGCCCGTGCAGATCATGTCAACACTTCCTGCTTTACCTGGACAGGGTTTTATGTACTGATTTGTTGCTATCCAAGGCAAATCTTTTAAGCAAAATTCACTGGTTTTTTGTTTTTTTGGATGAAATGCATGGTGTCACTATCATAGATTTTATTATTTATTATGTTTTAGTATTACATTTTCAAGGTTCTAATTCCACAATAGTCTTGAAACCCTGATTGCTTCAGACAGACTCTGTGTAGTTGCAGGAGTCAAGAATGATGGAACCTTTTGGTGACCTGGGAGCAATAGCTGCAAACCCTTGGAAAGCACAGAGCACTGAAGTGGAATGTGTGTCCTCGGAGCTCCTCATGTCTGCATGCTGCCCTGAGGCCTTGTTGGTTCACTCCAAAATCTTGGAAAATTTAAATAGGTGTTGGAATTACATAATCCTTCAGCAAATATTCATTTGGTCTAAAAAAAAAACCAAATCCATCAAAATTTGTAAGGGAATGATTTTCCTCTTTTGAAAAGACAGAAGAGCACTGAGATTGTGCATAGCCATTGGTATCCTCATCCCCCTGGAACTTTGTAACTTTGTTTGGTTTTCTAGATCCTACTGAAAAAAGCAGCATTTCCTAGTCACTGCTATTTTTCTAGGAAATAGGATCAGCTAAGAGTTTTAACAGGACAGAAAAACCACAATCTACTCTTTACTGTGCTATTCCATAATATACTGCTTGATAATTGTACTTCCATCTTCAAGCTGTATTTGTGGCTCCATATAGAGACATGAAGCAGAAGAGAGGGAAATGGACTTTGACAACAGAAATACCTCTCTTCTGCTCAGGAAAAGTTATCTAGGATCTGTTCAAAAGCCAAGTGAATTAAAAAGTCGTATATAGACAATTAATTGTTTCCCTGAAAATATCTCTATGCTCTGAAATGAACATGTTTTCAGCAGTTCATGTTAAGCATGAACATGTTAAGCAAAACCTGTAACCAAATTTGGTAATCTTAAACTGCAACTCAGTCTGGGTTTCACTGCACTTTGGAATTATTGCTAATTTTCTTACGCCTTCCAGCTTGTATGTATACTACATACTTGTATGTATACAACATACTTTAATCTTAAAACAAACACCATTTCTCTTCCTCCTCAGTGACTCCAGTAATTACAAAACCATCAAATTTATCTTTTATGTTGTTTACTGCCTTCTTTGGTGAAACAGACAAGCATTTTTTTATGACTTCTAAATTATTTTATTATTTTAGGATTCTATAAGAAAAAGCTAGTTTTCTACTTCAAAGGGACCTCATTTAAGATGATGCCTCAAACTTCACCCTGCATAAATTCTTGTCTATAGATTTTTCGGCTGTCCTGTGGTCACATATAAGTAGTTTGAGTTTCTGGGTTTTTTTCAATTTGTTATTTGTGTTTACAAATTATGTCTTCAGCATTGAAAGCTCTGCAGAAGATCAGGAAGTGTTGGTTTCTGCATACATTACATTTCTCCCTCCCTGTGTTTTTATTCTTTATTGCCCCAGTCAGTGTGCTGAAGCATGACAAGAGCTCCAACGCGGCAACCTTCCAAGATGTGGAGGATACGCCTGACAGATGTGTCTTGGAAGAGTCTGAGAGTCCAGGTGAGAGGCGTTTAAAGACAGCCGCCAAGTATCAAGTGGTAAAATAAAGTGCAGCTTTTGGGTCTGTAAAAAAAGCACATTGTAATGCTGTTTCCTTTTTAGCAGCTGCGATGTCAAATTAATGGTCACCTCCAGGGGTCACAGTGTGGAGCTGTTATCCTTTCCTCTTTCATCAGGAATTCAGGTCTTGGAAAGGATAAAGGCTTCATGACCAAAAAGAAAGCTGACACTACTAGTTCATTATAATTACTTTTGGACTACGCTGCTTACTTAATATATGTACAGTGTCTGACCCTTTGAAGGTAGCATGAGATTATGAAAAATTAGAAGTACTGTATACATTGCAGCTGAATGCAGCAGCGGACACTCAAACACTGTATCTCTGGAGGAGAGCAAATTGGTGGCATTAAATAGCTTGATTCTTTCCTTTAAATCAGCTCACAATCATTATTTCATTTTAATGACTCTTAACATTGATTCAGCTAAATACAGGAACATCCATAAAGTGCATCCTTTTTGGTAACCGAAAGATTTATCTTCATGTAGTTTCATTATCTTTCTCGTTATGGAACATCTACAAAATTTATTAAATGAATCCCAAAAGGAAACAATTAAATATAAATTGTGTCGAGTCACAGCTGATTAAAAACATTCTGTGCGACTAAATACTAAGATCTTTTAAGCAAACCGTGAGCTTGACCCACGTACACTACGCACATAACCTGCACATAGTCCTCATTAGTGAAAGAGTTAAACGTCTTTCTTCACTTGGTATTTTCCTTCCCTGCTTTATCTGGTTTCTCTGTACCCTCCTGCATCTTTGTGTGCTGATCCGTGTATCATATTTTTGATTCATCGTCTCTGCGGCCTGTCAGCTTAGTTAAGAGATTTCCAAATCTTGCAGCCTGTGCTGACAGGGGGCAGCTGCCAACAGTCCCCTGATCCTTCCCCAAGGAACACTGCTGAGATTTAATTTTCAGTCAAAGGGTGCAGTCTGAAATCCATGTCAGGTCCCCTAAGTCATCTCAGAACCCGGATAGGACCCATGTCTGGGGGATTATATTTCAGCACACTCCGCTCTTCCAGGATTCCTTGGGAGTTCAACTACTGTCATATACCTGATTTGAGCTACATTCCCTTTTCATCTTTTCCAGAGAAATGAACACCAGTATATGTTACAATAATTGAAACCAATGAATTGTAAATCTCTATTCATTTTAAAGCCACATAGACTTGGACTCAATGTTGTCCAGCAGAAACCAGCATGAGATTTAGAAGAAATAGATAATCTACTCAGAAAGGAGCCAAGTTTGACAACATGTGGTGTTTAGTATCTCCTTCAGAAATTGTCTGTAGTCCCTTCAACAACAATTATGGGCCAAAATATGGATTGTCCAAGATTTGATCAGTTTTGAAGTGAGAAAGAATTAAAGCAAGGTGGCACTAAAGTGTTCAGGGGAGAATTAGTGTACCTTAAAGATAACACTAATTTTAACCTTAAATTAATTCTCTGGCAAAGCGTACCTGTTTGGATGGGAACTTATATACCCAGTTCTGCTCTCTGCATATCTGTATGAAGTAATGGAAAGAATAAAAGCCTGTCAGGAGGTGAATATTGACTGGCAAAAATACATGTTGATAAAGCATCCAAACTTAAAAACTGAGTTCCAGTCGGTCCATCTGACATCATTAAACTAGTAATAAACAATGAATTACTCTGGCTTTTGTTTCTGTCCATTCCTGCATTTTAAGACATCTTGTCTTATAGGTCTGAAAACCTCAGGAGATTTCACTACTGGTCTCACTGCTTTCCACTGAGAATTTGTGGCTTGGTTGTCATGGAGACATCGTATTTCTCCAAGAATTGCTCATATTGATCCGTGGACAGGCGTAAATGGCCAGGCGAATGTGAGGAGTAAAGGGGGTTGGGCAGTACTATAAAATGACCAGAGGTTATGGGTCGGAAATAAGCTCATAGCAAACACTTAGGTAAAGAGAAAGAAACAGTTTCATTTTGTTTCAGGATTTCGTTTTTGCACTTTATGCCATTGTCTTCTTTCACTATAGACTGAAAGAAACTTGTTAGTCACTTGTCATGTCAGATCTTTGGTGCTTGTCCTGACACAGCTGTCAGCCTTCCAGCTCTGTGCAGTTCAGGGACACACAACAAAGAGCTGGGAACATGAATTATTTATTGCTCCTTGTGCGGATGAAATTCTGTGATAAGAAATTAAGACACTTCTGACAGAAGTGCGTGTTTGAAAGGAAAGATTTGGTAACACAATATATTTACTTAAAGCTTACCATTTACTTTCAGTAGCAAACATTGAAACAATAATATGACATTTGGTTGGCTATGATTTTCTCAGGTGCTTTAACTTCGAATCATGGAACCTGAGAATGCTTGGGAGGTTGGCATTTGGTTTGGTGAAACCTGTGACTTTAGAATCTCTCTCACACATATTCAAAGTCTGGGCAAACTTACAAACTTAATTTAGAAGTTTTTATTAATAAATTTATAACGAGTCTCTTGTGCTTCACTTACGAGATGATGTCATAGGTGTAAAAGTAATGTTAAGAAATATATTTATTATTATCTCTTCTGATGAGGTAAAGGTGAAAATATGACCATATACCTGGAAGGAATTCCAACTATTCCTAGAAAGGGTTCTTTATTACAACTTCTGCCAGATTCAGGAAGGCTGTAGAGCAGTCATTAACACATCTATCTGTGTGCTGTGTTTTTCACTGGTGAAAGGTGCAGCCTCTGTCCTTGACATTAGAATGAGCCTTATTTTCAAAGTGGTCTTTGTTTTTAAAAATCACATAAAGCTTACTCTGTTTGTTTCACTTTCACATTTTCTATGTCTGCACATGTTCTCAGTGCTCTGGGTTCTCTGCTCCAGCGACTGCAGGAGGCATATACTCAGATGAATAGCAGGAATCCATTTGACTACCCAAGACACCAATCCAAGATTTACCTGTGATTTCTTGTGTTCAGTGTGTGATCTGAGCTACTCTTAGATAGGTAATGAAACCCCTCAACCTGCACTTTTCTCTTGGATAATTCACAGTAAACACTTTTCACGTGTGATGGACACAGGTAAATACCAGACTGCAGTTTCTTGTCTAAGTGAAATGGATTTTAGTTGCTCCCTTCATGTGGCTACAGGCTGCCATTATCTGTGATAGTGGCTCATGTCTATTTTAGGCCCCACACAGAGGAGATGCTGGGCTTCTCTCCCAGATGCCTAATACTAGGTTTATCACTGCCATTTTTCCCCACATGCTGAGGACTACTCCTGTTTGACATGCAAAGCCTTGGCTTTTCAAACTTGTCTCTGCTCTGGCCTTGAACATAATAATCAGATAAGAATTGCAACAGTTTTCTGTAGAACTTGACTTTTAATCATATCAAGCCCCCATCAAGAATTCACTATTGCTTAAAGTGCTTCTTTCTTTCAATAAATATTCCCAACAGTTTTCCATTTTACCAGTCAAATTTTCCACATTTAAGGAAACAGAAAGAGGCTGAAGGTGGGTGTCCATGGATGTGTTAGTTAGACTTCTAGGTCTGAGCTATTCACCTGAGTTTCCTTGTACAAACAGTGGTGGAAAATTTACACCCTCAGATGCAGATCGTCTTGGGCAAAGGGAGTTGCTTGAGGTGGTTCCTAAGGGGATTGAAAATACTCTGAATTTTGTTAGTCAAAATCTAAGAGGATTGTAGCAGGACTAAACAAAACTTGAGGTGTCTTAGCTTTCATATGTGGGGCAGTCCCACTAAGGAGGGTTCTGCAAGTGCAGCTCCTGTGGGAAAAAGGAACAGATTTGAGCTGGAATCACAAGAAACAATGTAGGCACAGATGCCTCTTCCCTCTTATTTTCCCCAAAAGACACATTGCAGTAGAGTCGGAAATAGACTATTACTTCCCTTGGTAATAGAGGGAAACTGAGCCTCACTAATGGAAGATTGAATTTGAAGCTGTAGATGGAAGGTATAAGTGGTTTCCATCTTTTGGATAGAAACCACGTAAATGGTAAAAACCCGGTGCGCTTATGGCCTTATGTATCAGACAGCCTCTGCCTGAGTCTCTGCCTAGTCCTTTCTGCAGCTCATGATCTCTCCCATCCCTTCATTCCAAAAACCATTGCACATATTAAATTTTCTTTCTCTTCAATTCTTCACTTTTCAGGACAGACTGTAATTCTGGGTGCAAAACAGATAATAGGGAAAATCCGAGCAGTTTTCACAGTCTGGCTTAATTGCTTGTCCTACTTGGACCTTGGCAGAGAGATGGGAAAGGTCTCTGACTGTCCCTGAAATACGGTCTGTGAGAGGCAGAACTGCAGCAAATAGAAATGAAAATGTGTGAACAGCACATTCTTATTGGCCACACTGTGCTTAAAAATACAGCACTAAAAGTGTGATTATCTTGTTGTCAGGCAAGTTACAATTACTGCATCAAATACTCGCTTACCAGCTCCGAGTTCCATCCACTGAAGAGTGTTCTTTAAATCAGCGTTGTGTCACCTCTGTGGCTGTTGATCAGAACATAGGCAGAATGTAAAAGTACATATTCAGTAGATTTCCAGGTACAGAGCACCCTAGAAAATCATGACTTTTTGTCTGCATCCTCATGAAAAGCAGGAGGCAGTGCACGAAGACTGACTTGGGGTGTTGGGGGCTGTTGCTGGTGAGGGTGCGTGCAGCAGGAAGAGGATGCAATGTAGGGGCCGCCCGCTGGTCACAGGCACTGATGGCCCAGGGACTGTGTGTAAAATGTCAGTGCCCAGGAATTATTCCAGAAAGAAGTTCTGGAATTTCCAACATAGGCATAGGTGAATTCACCATAATTTCACTGCAGCAGATGTAGTGTCATATGCTGTCAGTGTTCTGAGTTTCTAGAATCATGACTCATATGCTTTGGTTTGATTTGTGATTTTTTTGTTTGCTTTTGGTTTTGTTTTTTTTTTAATAGCAAATTAAAATGTAAACTCAGAAATTTGCATAATAATCATCAAGAAAATGTGTATGTGTCTGTGTCTAAGATAGACATAGATCATAGATAATATGATGAATTTAGAAGCTATTCAATAGACAGGGATAAAATAGTGTGTTCTGCTTTCTCAATGTTCACGTACTCATGAAAGGTGTGGTACCTGTTTGAGCAGTGTTTCTAATGCAAGTAATATATAAAATTCAGGTTGTAAATACTGTCATACATCAAATTAAAAGAAATCACAAAGGTAAAAATTGGTGATTGAAAGCTTTTCTGTGGAATTCTAAAAAGCCTTGACAGGAGTATAATGTCTTATCAATATGACTTATTACTTCTGTTTACAGCCGTTGTAGAATTATTTCTGCTAAGAGAAAATATATATAATTTGATGATTATTTTTCCAGAGGAAACATAAAAATACTTTTAATTTAAAGTAGAAATTACCTTTCTGCTGATCCACTGGAGTGTTTTCCTTTAAAACAAAAAAAAAGTAGAAGCTGGAGACTGTGCAGAAGAGTTTTGGGGAATGCCATACATTCTCTTGAGCTGTTTTGGGTTCCATATTGCTTCTTGGGGTGTATCAGTTATAATGTGACTGGCCTTCTGGAGGTAGATTTCTGGACCTTTTAACAGTAACATGAGGGTGCTGAAAGCTTTTATTCCACTACAAAAATTGTAGAGTTTGTTACTCCATAAAAAGACTGTAAAATAACATATATTTTAGTAACAAAGTCTCAGCTATTACCTCAAATTGTAAAATCATTAAGCCTCAAATTGTAAATCATTAAGAAATCATACATTTCTTTTCCAGATGACATGAAGCCACATCCCTGGATATCTAAGGTGTGCTCCTGTAAGGTGTGTTAGAAAAACCTGCTGAGACAAAAGAAGATGTAGAAGGACAGCCAAGAAATAGGACATATGTGATGTGGTCGACATGAAATGGCTTTTTGTATTTATTATGGTACCTTTAACAATTCATTTTCAGAAGAAATAACTTCTGTAAGATCAGCTTCTTTTGGCTGATTTTTTGGCTTCAATTCACACTTCCATCACTAATAGATTTACATGTATTCAACTAAATTTGGGTAGTTTTGATATAGAAAATACCAACTCTTCATTTTTGGATGTCGTTCACTTGTTTATGTAGTGATCCCAAATCTTTACAACTTTGATTGCCATTAAACAATTACATCAATTTTAGTATTGTTTTACATACATCGAATTTAAATTTTTCTCTCTTCTTGCTTCTGACTTCTCTTTCCAATAGCAGTTTAACACTGAGCAAAACCAAATGCATTTCAAGTAATTAGAATATTTGTTTTCACTAAAAAGAGAAATTCACAATTTAAATTAAACATGGAATATTTAAAAATAACTAAAATACTAAGAATGTTCTGTGCACAGGAGAGGATGAGATTGATAATTGATAACAAATCTGGTCATGTCTAGGATGTAAATTTTCCTTTTCTCTAAATACTGCCATTACCATCATTTGTAGAAATGTACCAGTATGGAACTGGAGAAGCCTGTTGGAGTCCTCTTCTGAAATGATACACTTCACTGAATATCAGCTTGTGCTCATTGGGAAAAGCTGCTGTACCTTTTTTTGCCTTTTTTTTTTTTTGTAATTATATAATTACATTTATAGGATATGTGCAGCTGATTAGACCCATTTATCACCTGATATTCTGGGGGACTTAGGCTGGTTGGACAAATCATGGCTGCTCAGGGCAGTAAACTCACTTTCTGTATTGCCAGTAGCTGGAGTGCTAATGAAGACAAAGATATTTGAGGATGTTCCTTCTGGATCTGTACCTCATGGAGGAAATCCTGGTCTGATTTATCCCTTCAAATTGTCACATTAGCCATAAGATGCCTTAACTAGGAGAGTGGAGATTTCTTCAGTGGAAAGATTCTCTGGGAATGAATCTCTTTCTTCCTTGTGGAGAAATGTCATGGCTGCAGGAGAGATAAAACCTGGTTTCTGTTGCCACAACATGGTTGGAATGAAGCAGACGTGAAAGCTTCTTCCTTCTGTGTTTTTATAACCCATTTTAACACTGTCCCTCAGTGCAGTGTATCGTCTTCAGACACACTGAGTGGTGGAAGGGCATTGTGAGAAGTATCCCAGTTTTTATTCAGCTAAAGAATATGTAATTCAAATTGGCTGCAATCCAGAGAAGATAAAGATATTTCATGTTATTTTTCTGTGACTGTAAATACCATGCAGAAAAATGGCGTCTTTAGGCAGAAAAGTCAATGGTTTTAACACATTTGGTATTTTTCAGAAACGACTTTCCATGTTCATGGAAGGCATTTGCCTATCTAAAGTGTATCTTTTGTTCATATGTGGTTGTATTTGAATTACGGTGACTGAATATTGAGTGCTGTGGCTTCATTCTTGCATTTCTTGTGCTGGATGCGTGGAATAACATTGAGGTATTTATACTTGCACAACACAGCTGAGAGCAGAACATGTCTTCAGCTGACATATATCCTCCTCTTAACTTTTGTGGCTGAATGAGAGTTGCAAACATCAAGAAGGCAAAAATAAAGTTGTAAATATATCTACAGGAACTTAGTAGCCCCACAGGAACCTTGCAGACTTGTAGAACAAATTACAAAGGAGAGGCCCATCTCCCTCCTTCCCCCCCGCCCGTATAAACAGCCACATCCAGTTGTTGCTGCAACTCTTCCACGGACATCGGGAAGTCCGCTCACAACAAGCATCCCTGCTTGGCATTAGCATCTGCTCACTTGGGCCAGGATAACTATCTTTTGAAAACTTCCAGCTAGATATTTCAGAAATGGATGTGTTCAAAGAGGTCTCATAGCTCAAGGAGTTGGCGCTGTCCGTAACACCGGGTACTGCTGTAGCAGCAATTACATTTGCGCAACATGGTATTTGATTGCTCGTCTTTAATTCTGCAAAGCAGTGCACATCAGCAGCCTGCCAATACAGCCAGCCCTCTGGAATGGTTTGTGCGGTGATGGTCGGTGTTTGGCACATGCTTGTGCGTGCTTTGTGCTAATTATCATTACAGGATCAGTAAGGTAAGGCAGGAACTTTTTTATTAGGTACATTTATTTCCCAGTAAAGCAAATATATTCCCCTTGTCTTCTGGATGTCTTTCAGACAACCAACTTTATAATATGTGCTCATGATGAACTCACTCAGAAAAATCTTTTTTCAACAAAGTGACAATTTCAGAGCTGAATACAGAAATACAGATGAACTTCCTGCAGTAGTTTCTTGTAAGCCAAACTGAAGAAGCATTTTATATGAGTATGGTCTGATGTACCACTGCATTCATGCTTATGATGATGGAGTTGACAACAAAGTCCCAAGGCAATTAAGAATGTATTTTTCTGTTGAGTTACTCTGAAGAAATCCTGTCAAAAGGAGTAGTATGCTAATATTTTTGAGTAGTTGTATAAATTTTAAATATGGGGTAAAAAATTAATGAATACCTAAACTGCTTAAGGAGCATGGTGTTTTGGTTTGCTTGGATTTTTTTCCATCCAGAAGTCTCGGGGTCCAAGGACCTGCATGGCTCAAGATGTGATTTCAAAGTCGGGGGGGATTTCTCCCCACACCAACCTCAGGCTTCTGTCTCCTCACTTATATTTGCACTACTGCTTGTGTGCCCAGATGGTGCCAAGGCAAGCCCTGGCCTCAGGGCAAAGGCCAGAGGAGGGACGAGCAATCCAGAGTGGAAATGTGGGACAGTTCACACAAAAGTGAGCATGAAATTGGAAGTTTAGGGTGCTACATGCAGGGCTCTTACTTAAACATAGACTTTTGGCTTTCAAATCCAATAAGCATTTTTTACATTACATGCATAATTGATTACATTATTTTTTAAAAAAATTAAAAGACATTTACTGCTTTAGTATAAGACCAAATCAAAACTCTTTTATATGTCTTTTATTTGAGGGATTTTGAGTTTTCCAAATAATTCATACGTGGTCTGAATGGTCATGCTGAATTGTCACTGACTTAGGTTCCTGTCTGGAAACCTCCCTGAAGTTTGAACTGTTCATTTATGTCTCCAAGTCCAAAGATTATGTTTTGAAATCTCTTGTGCCATTTACACATTTTAAATTTGATCGTTGTAATAAACTGCTTCCATTTTGTGGTTTTATTTTGTGGAGTAATGCCTTTCCCCAATCCAATGAAAGATGTTCTGAAAGCAAATTGGCATGGGACTTGAAATATATGTATATGAGATTCAGTGTTTGGAATAAAGAGACATTTTCACAAAACCACTCTGCGGTGGGGCTACAAGCACCAAACAGCAGCAGCTTAGCAAGGGAAATGGTTTTGCACGTCTGACTGAGCTGAAGTGTTGAAAATTCAGAAAAGAAGGGGCCAGGTTCAGTAAGCAGCATTACCTCTGCCCGGGATTTTACTCCTTTTGAAAGAGCAAGTTCTTTGAAGGCAGACCAGGACAGTGAGCTCCAGCACAAATCCCAGAGTCGTTGTGCCACTGCTGAATAGCATTGCACCAGCGTCAGTTTCTGCTGGATTTTGCAGCCATTCTTCTTGCATGAGAAAAGGATGCAGAGGAATTTCAAGGACTGGTCTTCCACTTTTTCATTCTTCATGGAATATGTAGTCTGAACTGCTAGACAAATATCTTAGCATTACTGTTAGCATTGGAGTTGGGCTGTCATTTGAACTCACAGATCCCCAAAGTGAAAATTCATCAGTCTTGCTTTGGAGAAGTAGTTCTGAACTTGGATGCAACATAAAATTCACACAATAACCCAAGTCTGTCTTACTGGGGTCCATGGGAAGTTCGTTTCTCGAATGACACCTGCTGGAAAGTCGAGTGTGTCTGAGAGCTGTGCTGTGGGACAGAGGCGCGACACGGCAGGAACACCTTCCCCGTCTCCCGATGGATGTGGCTGTGATGGGTGAGTACAAGCAGAGCTGGGAAGGTGAAGCAGTGTGAGTTGCTAAACAACGTTGAAGATGACAAAAGTTAGCAAACATCTGCAGAGTTTTTTTAGAGCGGACTCTGCATTTGAAAAAAATTCTTAGCAATACAAATTTAATTACATTTATCTTTCTCTTTCATGTATTTCAAGAAGGTTTAACATCAGAATATCGAGTTTTGCAGCCTGAATTTACACTGTGTCATGCAAATATAGCGATAAAAGCTGGTTTTCTTCCTCTGCAATACTCTCAATAAGACAGTTATGAAAAATAACATCACTGGAGTAAGTATATGTATAAGTAGTATATGTTGTTTCAATAAGTACATTAATCCCTCCAGTTTTGCCTTAACTGGCAGATTTTCTTTCTCTTTTTTTGGGTGGGGGGCATTTGAAGGAATAATACTCATCAGAAAAATATTAACAATATCCAATGCTAGTAAAATAGTGATAATTTCCTTATTTATTCTCAAATTTTTTCTAAACAGTGTGTGATCTTTTTGATAATAAGAACGTGGGGAAACCGTACTCTAAATCATCATGAATTTTCCACACAGAAACTCAGGGTGATAAAAGATTCTGTTCAGTTTCAGAACTGTATTTTCTATCATCACACTGATGTGCAGACTTACAGCTCTGCCCGGTAAATGTAACATACAGATTTTTGTTGTTTGTTTTGGTTTATTGTCTTCCTGCCATGTAGATGGCAGCAGCACTCAAGCCTTGAAATGCACTCCAGCTTTTTCTTGAGTTTGTTCCAAAAAAAACATGTTTAAGAATATTATTGCTGAGACTGAACTGAAGTCCTGATGACTTCAAAGATGGATATCAGTTTAGTAATGTGTATCTAAAGAAGCTTTTAACTTCATAATATCAGTGTTTAAAAGACAGTAAGTCATATCGTCTGTATTAATGTAGTTGCCACTATTACTTTTTTTTGCATTTTGACTTTCTTTTCCTATAAATTAAATTTCTAGAATTCTTCCTATGCACTAGGTTGTGAGACACACAGCATGTTTTTGAAAGCTCGAAATTGTATTTCTTTGCAGAATGAGCAGCAGCCTGGGCAGGAAAGCTCTTGACTGTGGACATCCTTGTCAAAGGTGCGAAGAGGAAGGACAGAGAAAGGCAGTGGGATACACAGTGCAGGATTTTGTTCTATGGGTTCTACTTATCATAATGCTTTATAGAAGGTATGAGGAATTATCCTGGGGAAAAACATTTGAAGGTCCAAATATCTTTATCTTTGCATAGTGTAGAACTGTCTGCACTGACATTTACTTTGGCTAGGAAGTAGAGAGAGATTTTGAAAGAGAAGCAGCAAAGCTGAGACCCAGAATCAAAGCTGTCTAACAGCTTTAGTCTCTGCAGCATTATGAAACCTCAGGGGAGACTCTGTGGGATCATCTCCAGGCCCTCAGAGGTAAAAGGAGGTGCTACACGTGAAACAGTGCACAGAGGGAAAACCTAGCACAAGAAAGCATAATGGCAGTAGGACCTTGAACTAGAAATGCTCTTTAAATGCTGGGGGCAAGCAGTAGTGTTTTAGAGAGCTGTCATACCAAGTAGACCAGCACAAGCTCCCTCAGCACTTCTAAACCAGTGAGATTCCGTAGGATCCTGTCTCAGGGTGCATTGGGTGGAGGTTTAATCCACACTAACTATGGAATCAGCTAAGGGAGCTGGGAAAGTGGGCAGACTGTGGCACTGGGCCATCCTCATCCAGCTGCCACGGCTGCAGGTCTGGGCAGGTCTGTTCTAACCCTCTGCAGAAGCTGGGAGAGAAACAGGAGCTGATATCCCTGTGATGCCCTTGCTGTGTGGTGTGAGATAGAAGCCCTTGGCACAGGGTATCATCCAGCTGTTTGTCAAGCAGTCTGCAGAGGCCAGGACTCCAGCAGGAGGGTCTGTCACAGCTTCATGCTGCACTCGGTGATGGGCTCTGACCAAACAGTCCCCTGATGTCTAACAGGGCTATGACCAAAAACGTGTTGCAGATGTCATGGTGCGTGTCCTGGAGTGACAGCACTCCTTCACTACTGCTTCAGGCAAAGGACTTGCCAAGGGAAAGCAGGAATTCTTGCCTGATAAAATGTGTGACAACAGTAAAAGTAGATGAGTGATGAGAAAAGAGCAGCAACTGGACATGTGTTGCATCAGAGCCCTGGGATAGCCAGCATTTGTCTCTCCTGTACTTGTTGAGTACAATGCACTGGACATTGGTAATGGGAAAAGCACTTCCCTTCTTAAATGCCTTCCAGACTAATGCATGCTGAGAGCAAATATATTTTGCTGCTTTTAGGATGTGTTTTGGAGATTTGATGGGTTTTGCTTCTCACTTCATAGCATCCATTAAATCAGTCTTAGATTTCATTCCAGTGAGCAGATACTTGTCAAAAAGCTGCTTCAAGGTCTCACAAATCCACTTCTTTATTTTCTGTATTTCTATGCCTGCTAGAAATGCCTGTATTTCTATTACTGCTTAAGTAATAAAAAATATCTTTTCATGTTCCCTCTACCTCACTGGTAATGTACTCAGTGTAGTTATGGGAGGGTTCTATGCATTACAACCAAGCATACATTTAGAATTCGTATTAGTGCTGATTATTCATGACCTATAACAGAAATATATTTTAAAAGCTCCTAGGAACTTAAAATAACTGTCTCTGTGTTAGTGTTATTGCTGTGTAGTACACTGGAGAAGTTTTGTAAGGATATATAAAGGGGATATCGTTTCGTAAGTTAAATACAGAAGAAAAATGCCGTAATAAAAATATTGGTAGATTTTCATTATCCCTGCCCAAACTTATTAGGCTTAAGCAGCAAAATCACCTGAGAAATACAATATAGAAACTCTTAGAACTACCAAACAGGCTTTCCTTAGAGATATTTTTGCAGAATCACTTTGGAGTATAACTTCTCCTTAGCAACTTGAGATTTGCAGCAGTAACGTTTCAAGCTTTTAAAGAAGATGATGAACAGTTTTAATGGATTGGATACTGAGAAAATATCAGAGAAGACATCACAAGCAAAGACTCATTCTAGGAACTCTTTCTTATATTTGTTGCTTTGGTTATATGAAGTGACAGCCCAATGAATCACTGGGTGGTCTTTTGGTCTGACAATTTGGGTATTGTCCAAGCAATTAACAGGCAGGCAGCCAGTTGCAGTGGCTAGTGATTAAATTACAGAGGTTTTTTAGTGGTTTCCATAAAGAAATCTCGGTGAAGTGTTAGATGGATCTACCCCTATCATATGATGAGCATGTGTCCTACTCTGTGTACATGTTTATTCAACGAAATACTTAAGAATTTCTTATTACTTCACTTGAAAAGAGTTGATGTTTGAAAGACATTCCAGGCTTTTGGTTTCTCCTGTCCTAACCCTGTGTATGAGGAGAATTTGTGGTACTGTTGGGGTGAACCTTAAGCTTTGTATGGTTTTTTTGGAGTAGATTTTCGAAATGTCTTTTATCGTATGTTAAGTCACATGTCTGACTAAGTACTTATTGACCAACTGCATAAGTACTTCACAGGTTTCATTCTAGATGTTTCATTTAAAAGTGCCTTCTCTCATATAAGTCCTTTAAGCAGATATAATTGGCGTTAATGTTTTGCTTAGCCCATGGAACGTGTAGCATCCTGTGATACTCCCCTTTTTTACAACACCTAAATCTATAGATGCTCTTCTCTGTTCCTGCTATTCGGCTGTTTGGTTTTTCCTTTGTGTGTAGGAAAAATCTGTCACACTTTTTCCAGAATTTTGAGTTTTTTCCTCCTCCCATGATAGCCAGTGGTTAAACTTCCACAGGGAGAGAACAAGGTAAAAGCAGCAAAAAGGAAAAATAAGAAGTAAACTCTATTATCTAGAGTAAATATACCAGCATGGTCAAATTATGATCACACTGGCCTCCAAGCTGCACTCTGATCTTTTATGATAATTCTGAACAGTGCTCTGAAGGTAGATGTAAATGTCAATAGTCTAGGAAGACTGGGAATTTCTGGGAATTTGCATAGGATACATATAGCCATAACTACAATCCTGCAGGTGCTGGGTACAGTGCCCACGGCGCTGAGCTCACGTGGCATTTTTGAAAGGGGTAGGGGACTATAAAGGGAATCTCACCAACATGAAGTTTTCCTTAGCATTTAGCCTTTATCCAGGGGGTAATTTTTCTGGATTAGCTGGGAGAGTGCCCTTGGTAGCTAGCAGGAAGGAGAGGAGGTAGTTCTGTACATTTTAATGCTTTTACAGCTTCTGTACTAAAAGACCTTGGAAATACAAGGGAAGCTTGCATGCCTTCCTTAGAAGTGGACCCAGCTCCCTTCCACACAAAGGTTTTGCCAAGGTTTTAATAAAAGGAATCCCCACTGCAGATTACTCCTTAGCTTATCCAGTATTCAGTCCTGGACCACATCCTCCAGCAGCTTTTATTCAGCGAAAGCTGCTTCCAAAAGGGCTCAGGGGCATCACTCGGTCAGCAGCAATCAGTGGGTTAATACAGCCTGGCTTCTGCCTCCCTCAGATGTTCAGGAGAAGATAATGAGGCAGGGATAGAGCCTGCAGGTTAATGAGATACCCCAACTGGAAGACAGAAATCTGAGAGGAGAGACTTGGGAAGCAGAAGAGGAAGGGGAAATGTGAGTGTCTTTATATTCAGGTGTTACTGAGTTGAGAGAATTGCTGGGGCAGGATTGTTTTCCAGCACTATAAAGACCATTTGATCTGTTCGTGCACTGCTGAGATTACTCATCTACCTGGTAAAAGCCGTCTGCCTTTTACACTCCTGTTAAAATCAATACTGAACTACATTTGGAACTCTGTTATGCTAAAAAGAAGTGCCCCCCTCCCAACCCTAAACAAAATACCAAAATCCAAAGGCGCTCGTGTTAGGATAAACACTGGAATCCCTCTAACAAATTCTATTCGGTGCTTGGGTAGGCATTGTTAGAAACATCCGTCATGCATTTAAATAAAATCTATTAATAAAATGAATGAGTAGAAGGTAGACAAGTATAGAGAGGTAATACAGTAAAATAAATGGCCCTGCTACAGGGAGCTGTTGTACTACGCTGTTTTGAATATCATGAAAGCAGCTTACCTTTCAGCTGAGTCTTTTCAATAATCCTGGGCTGTAAATGATGCAGCCATGTAAATAACTCTGACAGTTGCACTTTGACCATATAATATGAAAAATAGCTTGTTCTCTATAATCACATTGTCAAAAAATTCCTCCTTCTTATCAGTATGCGACCTCCTGCTACAGACAAGCAGAATGCAGAGCAATCTGCACAGTCCGCAGCGCTCAAGATGCTTCGTACTGTTATTATCAGCAGTGACGATTATCTCTAAATGCTCAACAGTAAATCCAGAGGGATAAATGGGAACATTTTTCCTAAGTGGTGTATAACAATACCTGACGTTTATATAGCACCTTTCATCTGTAAGAATCCCAAAGTGCTTTATGAAGTCTGCTGGTATCACTTCACCCACCACTGAAATGTAGCTATCTCCACGGTGAAATTCAGCTGCTATCCCACACCACTGCCATTGCACAACCGTGGTTTTGAGAAAACTGACAACTAAGTGAAATGCATTGAACTGTTCTTGTGAAAGCTAACATAGGGTCCTCTGTGGCAGTCCATGGCCAAAACTTTGCAGTGGCATCCAGAGGATAAAACAGCAGATACTTCATCCTCCTCTGCCCTCAGACACTTCCTTCCCAGCAAGAGCACTTCTATTCTCTTTCTGTTCTCAGAGCTGTCAGTTGAAATGGTACCAATGAATGAAATTCTGCTAATGAAATCACACTAGTAAACCTGGGTGTCTGGAGTTATCTTTAGAAAGTAAGTAATAATGAAAATAAAATGCTTAAAATTTTATAGGACAAGAATGGGCTTAACTAATCTATAACTCTGCTTCTCTGACAACCTTGGTCTATTGAGCCCAACACTGTGAAATTAAGTACTAATCTATTTTTCCTTATGAGGTATTTATATTCTTTTTCATTGTTTTAGTCCTGTGTTTATATGAGCAGGTATGACTGGGCCCTCACTGTAAGTTGACTGTAGAAACAGGTGCTGTATTTTTACTGGTAAATTAAGAGTGAGGTAACATTTTCAGGTATGGAAAATTACATAAATTGATAAAATGATGCTCTTGATCTGCAGCAACTAATACACTCCTGATGACCATGCCTGATAGGAAGTGTTTGAACATGTCCATGCTTTTCTGGAGGGTAAGATAATTTCTCACTCAAACTTACTTTCAGCTCTACTGGCAGTTGGCTTTATTGCCAAAAAACTGTCTGAGGGACATTTAGTTGCTATTACAGATGTATATACAAAGGGTGTGCACGGAATGATGGAATGTATATAAAGCATAGTGTTTGTGCATTCCTGAATGTGATAAAAGTCAGTATAAAAGTGGATTGTATCCTCTTCAAGAGAAATGCATGCTATGCAATATGAGTAATCTTGAAAGTGCTCTACCAATATTAATCAAATCATGGAGCTGAAAATACATGTTCTTGCTAGAGTTTCCTATTACATTTTCATCTCACAGAAGGATGGGAGTAAGCCCAGCAAGGAGATCTGAACCCTGCTGAATTTTGGAGAGCTTAGTTCTTGCTGCTGATACAGATTTGATCTCTCCAGCTCAGGTTTATGTCTGTAATATGTCACTTTAAAAAAAGTCAAGGTCCCATTTGGGTTCACCCCACTGCAGTGTTACTGTATCTTATATTTCATCTCCTCTGTGGTCTGGACTCTTCTTTGGCAAAATGCGAGTTCCTTTTTTAAACCTGGGGAAGCATTGGGCATATGGGCACCAGTGAACTACAGAGTGTGTAGGGAAATTAGCTAAGTAGACAGAACCACTTTGCTGCTCAGAATAGAGTGGTCTCTGCTCTTCCTCAGCTACAGACAAGAAAGAGAATCAAGAGTGTTTCAGAAGTTCCTGACCTTTTGAAACTAAGCTGTTGTATTTCTTTAATGGAACAAATGCAGGTAAACTGATTCATATAATTTGTCATTATATTAAGAGATTAAATGTAATTTTCCTACTCCTAAGAAGCTGAATTGTACTTTTGAAATAAACTGTAGAGTGAAGCCTAAAGAAACAGCAATAACTGTGAATATACTACAAGATACTCTGAGTGGCATCTTAAGAATGCAGGGTGTGAATAGACTATCAGAGTTTATCTTGCACATAAATCCTGAAAATCCTATGGCCAGAGAGACAAAATTATACATGCTTATGATGAATATCTGGTTTATGAAACTTCTATGTGAAGGTGTAAAATATCTCCTAATAGAGATGCTAAATTAAAATGTTTACTAGGTTTTTAAAATGCATTAAAATTTGAAGTTGCAAATTTATATTAAGAACATCACATTTATTTGCTCTGACCCCACTAAAACAGGTTTACTGGTTCCAAAGTATTTTGAGGCAAGCCTTGTATATGTGTACACCATGTGTATCTGTGGGTACTTATTTGTATCCACTACTGTATATTCCATATTGAGTCCTGTTTTAATGGTGCACGTGAAGATTGAAGTTGTATTAGGAAGTGTCAGCTCTAGGGCTGCAGGAAGAATGGTTGTGGCAATGCTTAACTCTTCCCTCTGCACGTATGTATTGTGCAGCAATCTTTATGTGTATTAGCCCATGTCCATTCATAATCAATACTATCGCCTCATCAAACTCTTCTATGCTTTTACATACACACATATGTTTAGCACTCTTAGAGGTATTTTAAAGAGAAATGTGTCTCATTTTGGTCCTGACAATCAGACCACAACAATACAATTGATAGACTTGGCTTCACATTTGAAATGTTAACCCATTATGAGGCAGGTCTTAGCAAACATGCCAACAAACAAAAGATAGGAGAATCTTACCACTTCTTTTCCCTGTCTTCAAAGACCTCATCTTTCAGGCTGAAATTTACAATGCTGCTTTTTATATTTCATTATTATTTGACTACTGCATCTTCAGTAAAAGCCATATCCTCCTTCAATTTCCCAAGTTTTTTTTCCTTTAATTGACAGACAGTTGCTAATCACATGTACAATACCCTGAGCAAATTTCAGGCCATAGGGGGATAGGATAGCTTCCTGCATATTTTACCCGCTCCCATCCATATTTTTTCCAGTTTATGTGAGTCTGCTTGCATTTGTGAATGAATGCTGTGATGTACACTGTCTGTGTTAAGAGGGATCATGTGAATGTTAAGCCTTTAAACATAAATGGTGAAGTTAAACTGATGCTCTCAAATTCACACGTACAAGGAGAACATTTACTGCTCTCTTTGCCTCCTTTGAAGCTCTCAGCAAAGAATCTCTGGTCACACACAGTCAAATATTGTTTATATCAGTCCTGGGCAGGTATTTTGCATTTGCCTGGCAGACAGGTTAGGGCAGCATCTCTCCTGAATGCTGTGCTGGGCTCTGCTGGAAGCGTCTCTGCTGGTGAGCACAGGGGTATCAGAGGTTTTAGCCAGTCTACAGCAGTGCCATGAGAGCTCCAGAGAGATTCTTTTGAGAAGAATCATCCACTCCTGAAGCTGGATTCCAAGTTTTCAAGTTTTGGCGTATGGATTTTAGTCTCTGAGTTGCCTTAACAGAAAGCAAACTTCCTCTGCAAGGTCTGTTTGACTTCGCTGGAGGAAGAGCGCTTGTTCAAAGCCAGCCTGGCAGTCATCATTCATCACCCTGTCAGTCACATGCAGATACCAGGGCACCTTCAACAAACGTTCTGTATTGTAACCCCTAGGTTAGTTATTAGTGTTTCCCACAAAGTTCCAGTGGTCATAGAACATTTTTGAACTTTATGGGATTTATATTAACTCATAGCAATGTTTGCAAGGTTGCCAGAAGGTGTAAAGAAACTAATGATTAACTAGATTCTTCTTAGTAATTTAGAAATATTGATGAGTGCTAGTTCAAGTGGTTGCTATCAGCAGCCTGCAATGCTTGACTCCTGATAAGAAGGAAGTCTTCTAAACTCAACACAATTTTTACTTTTCCTTTTTTCATATTTTAATGTGCAAATTACTTTTGTTATTGTATCTCTGATAAAATTCATTTTCAGCAGCTGCTGAAATATTTAAATCCTGCCAAAGACAGTCATCAACTATGGAGTCCTGTGTCTAAAGCAGATGCAATAGTGTCCTCAAAACTTGTTGTAAACAAAATAATTCTCTCTAATAATGAGAAAGTATTTTACTTTGTATCTGAGACCATATGAATTAATTTCAGGACCAGTTAACAGGATGTCATAAGAGGTATGTAAGTTACCTTAAACTATAGATTTAGTCTTATTTTGGACTATGAAGAGAAGTTGAAAAACATTTAGACTTTTTTCAAACACTGCCTTATGTACAATTCAGGAAAAAGTACCTATCTGATAATGACAGAACCACGTGCAGCTTTTCCCGGAGAAGGCTGTTTACTTAAGGCCTGAAGCAAGGGTCAGTTTTGAAGAAAACTTGACAAGGACAATTTCTTACTTACCTTTACTGGCAGACAAAGCTCAATAATAATAATGATGGGTGGTTGCATTCCAAGCATTTCACTCACCTGAAACACCACAATTTATACGTATTTGTTTTTTGCTGTCACCGTAGTATTACACAGCTAGCTGGGATTTCAAAAGAAACCCAAGAAATAAAGCATTCAGCTCTCAGAAAGAGCTGCCTGAACTCTGCTCATTCATCCACAGCAGTGCTGGCTTTTTTCTGAGGCCCTGTGCTTAGTAGTGGGAGGACCACACTGCTGACACTTCCTTGCATCACTCCTCTCTCTGCAATATTGTCACATGCATGGGGCACTTGATGGAACTATAAATGAGGTTCCTTTTTTCTTCTTACCTAGAAAGGCTCTGCCAATCCTTTAGAGCAATGTTGTTCTTTAATCCATCTCACTCCTCGTCTTTTCCCAAGACGTAGACCCTCATGTTCCTCTGCCTTTTGCAGCTCTCACTTAGCTGTGGATGTCTGAGAGGTGTGTGAGGTTCTTTCCCCTCTGCTCACTGAGATACCAACACAGACCTGACTGTTCCCTTGAAGCCTCACCACTGGCCACAGAGTGATTTTCCTCTGATACCTGGCCCTGATCAGTGCATGGTATTGGAAACAAACACTTCATCCTTACCCGTTCACTCTCTCTGTGCCCTGTTAGTTCTGAACTACAAATACAAGAGGTCAGTGTTTCCTGATCAGCTTTTTCATGGATATTCAAAATAGCTAAAAAAAAAAAAATAAAAGGGACATTTATTTAGCTCTAGAAGATCTGTTCATAAGTGTTTTGGGTCGAAGCAAAGTATTTCTCCCTTGCTTGTAGAGCTCTCTAATCAGGATCACGTTCTTATCCAAAATGCTGAAGTACCATCATTGCAAGATCTGGCATTACTGCATTTTCCTGCCATATATTCTAATGAAGACAGTTCTGCAGACCTTTGTCCTGTAGCTGGACAAGCAGCCCTGGAGGGTAGTTGTCTGCTTTTGGGAAGGAGCAAAGACTGTCTGAAGTCCCTAACTCATCTCTTGTCCCATTAATGCAGAAAGGTGCAGGATTTTAATGGGCTTTGCTTCTCAGTATGTTTTTTTTTCACACATCAGGTGCTAAAATCTTCCCATGGATTAAACCTTTTTATATGGCAAGCTCGTGTGTCCATCTGACTCACCCTCTGGTTTTGAGCTGCGGATCAGTTTTTCCATGATGCCTTTTGAAAGATGGAGGTATCAGTTGAGCAAACCAGAGCAGGCAGTTTCCTGTAATCATCTGCGCCATCATCTGTGCTGGATCATGGCAGCAGCTGATCAATAGAGGAGTATTTAAATATGTTAGAGCCTGAATCTGATATTCTACATGTTTAACTGCATAAACAGATCAATGGGACGGGATTGATCTCCATTGATATTTGGCAGTTTTCAAATACAATTAAACCACATTTGGAGTACTGAAAGCACTTGAAATAAACAACTGGGCACTATTTATAATTTAAAGAGCTACTCAAAAAATTTAATAGATCAAGTGGTTGTTTCAACAATGCCAGTGTCAAGGGAAAACTTGAAATCCATATGCTGTATATAAATAGCAAACTGAAATTGATGGCAAACTGAAATTCAATGTGTTCTTTAGCACATATTACTATATACAAATATTTCCGTATTTATGAGATAAGGATATGCAATTAAATTGTCATTAACAGATATAGATGAATGATTATGCCTGAGCAGAATCTGGGACTGGAGTTATTGGACATGCTGTTGATAAAATGGCAACCTAACCTTTCTCAGATCCCTAAAACAGTGGAATTCAAGAGTTGCCCAGCAAGCTTTTGGCTTTGCTGATCCCTGTTGGCTATATTCTCACTGTGTCTGACAGGGCTCCAGCAATTCCCTGTATTCCCTGTATGCTGACACCTGGCATCTCTCTTGCTCCTTCTGAGAGCCTGGCACCAGCATGTGTTAGCCTACCATCAAAACCTGTTTGCTCAAGTAGCGACAATCTCGGAATGTCCTTTGCGCTGCTGTTGAGGGTGATGTCATTGTCACCACAAAGGCGCATCAGATAGCTAAAGGCCACTCAGAGCGTTTGACTCATGGGCATGCACAATAAATAGGCACTGGTGGTCATAAAAAGAACCAGTGCCCACAAGTTTCAAGACTGGCCAGTTCTAGAGAACCACACCAAAGCTGACCAGAAGAACAATCATTTTGGGAAATGAGATCTATTTGCCATCCTGGTCTCCCTCAGGGCGGTTTTACACAGTAACACAGGTGCAGTTGTAATGAAACCTATTGAGGGAGCCGAGGTCCCAGGCCAGAACATACAAGGTGATTAGGAGGGTTACTTTCTAGAGAATTCTTTGCAAAGAAAGGCTTATGGTTCAAATCAATTTCAAATACATAAATGAAACGCGGATCTTTAAAACTACCCTCAGCTATAAACTCAGAGCACTGCTGTAAACCCCAGGTTCTGTAGAGACACAGACTTGATTCATTACAAGGACACTGAATGTCAGCTCAGCAGTGCATTCACCAGACAGCTCCAGTGTGGGCATGGGGAAATGTAATTTTGCACTTTTATGGACAACATTCTGAAACACAGCTAAACAGTAGCAATGTGTTTTTCTTTCACAGGCATTTTGAAAACAATCTCCTATGTTTTAATAAGGTCCTTATCCTGAAAAGTTAGGAAAGTGATTTCCATGTGTAATATTTGCTTAATGCAGTGCCAGTGTAAAAAATCAAGAGTTTACTGGTGATATGGATGGTGAAGAGGGAGATACAGCAAGTTCCTTTTGCACAGGGAGGGCTGGTTTAACAGCATGAGGACAGTAGGGCTTCCCAGTATATGTCTGTCAGAGTTGGGACACTGCAATCCTTGACTCTTCAAACCTTCCCAAACCCTCCCAGCTTCAGGAGGGCTCTGAATGTGCACGAGTGTGTGCCCTGCTACTGAAAGTACACACATACCATTCCCAAGGGAACTGCTTTTTCTGTTAATGATATTAGCAATGCTTTCAGCTGAGAGGCTGTTGCAGGGCGAGATTCGGAGGTTGTATTCAATATTCAACTCTGTGTTGTTCCAATGGCCGTGGACCATTCTGCTACCAGTCTATGTTGCACAGAGCAGCGCAGTGAAAACTGTAGAGGAGAAATACTTTGGCATTTTACCTGAAGAGACATGGTGATGACTTATAGTACACCCTGAACAATATTTCTTCTCTGTGCTTTATCTGGACCAATAAATGCTTATGCTTCTGGATGCAGGAAGAGCTGTTTGTTCTCCTCAGCTGACAACCCATTAAAAAGAAAATAAAGTAAACATATCAGAATTAGTCCCCTAAAGCTTCCATCAAGCCTTCTGCCATGAGCACTTTGCTGCTGTTTTTGTTTTTTTCCATTGCCAGCTTTTGGCACTCAGGGGCAATCTATCTTTGGGAGAGAGAATAGAATCGCTCTCCTTTCCCAGGATGTATGATCCAAGAGCTAAAAATAGAGGCTATACAGAACAATATCAGAGGGCTGCATAACAAATAAGTAGCCAAAATTGTTGAAGAAATCTTCTTTGGGTCTCAAGCAGTACAATACCCTTAAGAAAAAATACAAAATCTTACAGGAAGCAATTTTGAGATAACTAATTAAAAGTTATTTCCTTACCCCTTGCAGTAGTGGTCAGTTTAAATACTGAACCTGTGATGATTTCTCCAAGGAAATACCTGAATTTTGATTATATGTCCTAAAATCAGCATTCAAGTTTTCTTGTTTACCATCAGAAGGTAAAGAAGAAAGAAGGATCACCAGGATCCTCAAGGTGCTGTTTCACCTGAATTTTTCTGTAAGGACTGTCAAGCACTGGGCTTTAGGACCTACTGGAAATGCAAACTAACAGCTTTCAGGCAAGCCCTTGTTTTCAGCTGATCATTACCAGTTCTGACCTTTTAAATCTTCTGCTGCTAAGGGAGAATCTGGTCTTTACAGAAAAGCTGTTCTGTATTCCATTCATAGACAATGGAGAACTTAACTATATTTACTGGTATTTAACATATGGAGCATATTTGCCTGGAAGGTAGATGAAATCTCCTGCATTTAAGATCAAATCAATTTGAATTTAAGGTCACATTTGCAGAAGTCAATGTTCTGTAAAATCAAAGAAGAGTTTAATTCAGCTATTTTTTCTCTGTCAATCAACTGCGTAGTTTCACACAGCGGAGGTGTGCGAGCCTTCCTCCCTCAAGGAATCCTTGCACACACAGACATTCAGACACAAGCTTCAGCAGGACTTGGATCTTTCTCCCCTGAATGGAGCTGTGAGTGTTCAGGTCCAAGACAAACTTCCTGTTCTTAATTCTCACTCCCACAAATAGTCTCAGTCATACCGCTAAGACTCCTCACACGAGTATCTTACCTGCTTAAAGGGAGGTTCTCAGGACCAAACCTCTTTTCTTCAGATGAGATGTATCCGGTTTGGAACATGTGATTCATGTGCTTCCAGGACTAAATGGAGAAAATAGGCTGATGTGATGTCAAGGTGAAAGTCTGTGTATCTTCATTCATAAGCAAGTGCTGCTACTTCAAAGGAGAAGAGATTTGCAGGAATCAATGATCTGCAATATCTTTTTGCTTAAAGTGTAATTGCCATCTAAGAGCA
Organism: Oriolus oriolus; assembly: GCA_013400235.1. NCBI lineage: Eukaryota > Metazoa > Chordata > Aves > Passeriformes > Corvidae > Oriolus > Oriolus oriolus. Next base: position 509,486 of record VXBT01004536.1, read on the forward strand.
GTGAGGGATTTTGCTACTGCAGAAGTCTGGGAAACACAAGCCCAAAACACAACTTTCTGGTTGGGAGATTTCTAATATTGGAACATTTTCTTTGCATGCTACTAACCCACAGCCTTTTCCCCTGGAAATTTAAACAGCAGAGAGGAGAATAGGAGCTGCTGTTGATTTCCCCTTCTGCTTTCCCTGAGAGTGTCTGATGACACAGGTCTGAAAATGGCATTTATGCTGTTAATAAAAATATTTTTGTCTTTATTTTTAAATGAAAATATTGATTACTTAGCCTTTATGAAATAATGAATAGACATAGTTAAAGTACAGTGGAAAAAAAAGGCAGTATTAATTGCTCCCTTGTGGTATAAAAGATTTTATTTCATTTTTTAACATAATGGAAACAAGAGTAGAAAAATAGTGCAGGAAAGTGGGGGAAATTTAGAAATGCGTATTTAATGGATTTTTAATTGACATTATTCACAGCCCACCTGGGATGGTCAATTGAAACACATCTAGCAGCATTTTCTGTTCTGATGAAAATTTGTCAGCTGTTTATGAAATGAGTTTGAATGATAACAAAGAACAGGAAAAACCAGTATTGTCACCAGCCCATTACTAACAGATTTCAGGAAAAGTTAACAGAAGTATTTTTCTGGTTGCTGTTATTTAGATCTTAGTAAACACACGGCAAACTGTAAACATCTCTGTTATGTAAATGTAACTGTTGCTTAGTTGTTGAGGTTTTTACTAGATGAAATAACTTTTTCTAGAAGGGAAACTCCTGTTTGAACACATTTTGGTAAGATATCTTGATAAACCTTTCTGAAAACCAGTGACATCTTCAAATAATATTTGCCGGAAATAAAGGAATGAGAAGTTTTGAAAGGAAAGGGGGAGGGATTTTTTTTTCCTGTATGATGTGCCATGTATTTGTAAACACTTCCAAGCCGAGCCTTCTTCATTCCTGGGTGTGCCATATCTTTCACAAAAATAAGGATTGCACTTCTATTCACAATAGCCATTTCTAAGCTAGCATTCGTCAGAAATCTTCTCTCATATTGCTGAGTTGACAATCCACTCTTCACTTCTCTGTGGCTGCTGGGATTTGAATCTGTGCTTCCATGCAGACTCTCACGACAAATTCACCTCTGATGTAAATGTGCTCAGTTCCATTGAAGTCAGACGAGTCGCTTTCTCTTGCACCAAGGCTTAATTTGACCCTTGGTGTTCAGATCACTAAGCTACCCCCTCTGGCCTAGCAATGCTCCCGTTGAAAGATTACCTTCTGACTGTAAATGCCAATAGTCTTTTTACTCTGGAAGCTGAAGGAGTAGTAAGTGCATGTAAGGGTTTCATGAAGTGCTTCACAGGTGAAGAGACGGCCCATTGCATCCTGGAAGTGTCTCTTACCCTTCAAATGAAGAAAAGGAAGTCTGAGTGAATGAAAGATTACTGTATTTTTGTAACTGCTACATCAAAACCAAAAGAGTTTGGGCCTTTAGAGATGAGGAGGATTATTGTAACTCGTTTCCCTGCAGGACTCATTCAGCTCTGAATCAACAGAGCTTGTAGCCCTCTGACATACAGATCGACCTGAAGGGAAGAGAGGAAGAAGGATGTAATTGTGCCAATTAATCTGGAAAGGCATCTGAGAGAACAATGTCTTTAAAGAAAGCCTGGTAATGGTCTCGGTTAGATTAGAGTAAATCTAGAGCAATGTCACTGAAACCAAAATATCATCCTGTACTTGCTGGTTATAACCTGGATCAGAATTTGGCCTGGAACTGATTACTCATCCTGGACTAGCACCTCTCAAGGAGAATATAAATAGTTGTAATTAATATCAAATATTCAATAAAATAGCAAATATTTTCAATTCCGTAGTGAGAAAACCCAATGAATTTACAATGTTGCTCCACTACTTTTGCATTCTGGTACAAAACCCACAATGTATTTTGAGCAGGGATTTTGTGTCATGCTTATCAGGAAGGGAACCAGAACTGGTAATGTGTACAGCTCTGAGTAACAGGCTTATTCTAAGAGCTGTTATAGTCTACAGAGGAGTCAGGACATCAGGAAGCCTGGTAACATCTTGCCAAAGCAGAAAGAAGACAATGAGCCATCTATAGTTTTATGTACTTTATATTAAAATATTACCAAATCTGGGAAAGAAGAAAAATGTAGAGCAGAAGTACGTTCTCCTTCCTGAGAAATGGGGGCATTTGTGAGTCTCAGGGAGCTCTACAGCTAGCAGTAGTCGGAGCCCTCATCTGCTGCTGCCTTTCTCCATGTGCCCTGTCCTGCTGAGGCACAGGCAGAGGTAGAGGC
>VXBT01004539.1:0-17521 GCA_013400235.1 Oriolus oriolus
GAAGGGGAGGAAAGAATGCTTTTTGAAAGAAATGGGGTTGGGGGGAGGAATGTCAGTGCTCTTATCCTTCTTACTGTTTAAATTTAACAGTTCAACAGATGCATTACCTCTCAGCTCATCAAGTGGTTTAGCAATTTCCGTGAGTTTTACTACATTCAGATGGAGAAGTATGCGCGGCAAGCCATCAACGACGGGGTCACGAGCACTGAGGAGCTGTCTATAACCAGAGACTGTGAGCTGTACAGGGCCCTGAACATGCACTACAATAAAGCAAATGATTTTGAGGTAGGCACTGATCTTTGTTTCTGTGTGTGTGTGTGAGTTGCTCCGAGGTGCAGGCTGCCTTTAAAATAATGTACCTTTTTGATGTGGCCGTGACCAGTGGAACTTTGTCATTCCACATCCCTGAACGATGCTAATTAATCTTTCTAGCCCTGGTAGCTGGACACTTATGCCTCACTAGGACTTGACAAGAGATGAAAGTTTTCACTTTTTTTTAATAAGTTTCTTAGTTTTGAGTTTTTGAAGTTTACTTTAGGAGGAGGGACAGTAGTAAAAGGAGTCACTTCACAGCTCCTCTAAAGCTCTCTAATTGTGTGATCAAACACTCAGCTTTCCTTCATTTGATTTACAGAACTAAAATGCATTTGCTTGGTCCAACTGCAGGATAAAATGAGTACTCGAAGTAAATGCTCTGTTTTCTGCTGTAACAGGTTTGTGGCTTTGATTAAGATTCCTGTTTACAGGCCAGCCTGGTAGCTCAGCAGACTATTGTTATCATTAACATGCTGACCCTCGGCGATACCACGGGAGAGTGTTTCTCCCTGCTGAGGATGGCAGTTTGCATTGTTCAGGTAGTCAGATGTAATGATGCATTTGAACAGGGTGTGCATGTGGGGGAGGCTTGAGTAATCCCATCTCTTGCTGGAGTGGGAAAGCGATGGTGGTACTAATTATTAATTTGGGGTTTTTCTGTCTGCACCTTTCACTCAGGGTCAAGTTGCATAATGATCCCCCTCCTGTAGCAAAAGTGACGTTTGTCAGCATAAGGAGGATGGTTTCCTGCCTAAAATCCTTCTGATGGATTTTTAGCAGGGCTTGTTTTCATAGCACAGAAGTTCAGATGATGCAAAAAGTCTAAGCAAAGACTTTGTCGTCTTTCTTGGCTGTTTCCCCCCTCTTCTGGACTGGCAGTGTTTTCTGAGAGGATGGTTGCGTGGAAGGGGCAGATGAAGGAAGAGTGGGGAGGAGGATGTTTCTCAAGGGTTTTGCCATTCATTGTGGATGATGGCAACATCTAGACTGTTTTTGGTGTGCCATGGTGCCCCAGGCACTCCCAAGGGCTCTGGCCCTGCTAAGAACTCAAGCAGGCACAAGGCAGTAGACTCCCACTCCTGGGATATAGGTCTGCGCTGATGCCAAGCCACAGTTGCTACATACAGGAACAGAAAAGGAAATACACCAGGAGATAAGTGTGACCAACTTTTTCCTTGCACTTAAATTCCCTCAAGTTGTTTCCTTACTTTTTTTCTGTTCGTAGAACATAGGTTGAAATGTTCCTTGCACTCAGTTCTCACACTCTTGATGATTTCAGACACTTATTGCTCATTTTCAAAGTGTTAGTGCCAGTGTTAATATAAATGGGTTACTGCAGTGAAGAATTGTGGGGAGTGAACATGTGCTTTCAGGTATATAAGAAAACATAAATCTCATATGTTTAGTACTGCTAGTGACTGCCATCTCCTCAGCCAAGAGTCCTGCAGTTGGTTGGAAAGGAGCCCCTTGGTTTGTTTTCCTCCGCCGTGGAGGGAAAGAGATACTACAAATGGTGACTGCAAGTTCATTCATTTAGTCTTCCTTGTGTTATGTGGTGTAATGAGAATTTCCTAGAGTTCAGGTCTTGGTTTTGCTGAGGATCCAGCAGTTAGGAGAACATTAAGCTGTGTGGTGCAGTGTTTAATGTAGACAATGTAACTTTTCCTGATAAATGCCCATCCCCTCCCCCACAAGCTGGAAAGCAAAAATGACAAGTACTGTAATGTTGAAATTGGATCCAAAAGGATTTAGCAAACTGAGCATTTGCCATATTTAGCATCATCAAAGTTCCTTCCTCTCATACTTCAATGATGCTTTGCTGATCTTCTGATTAGTCTGATATGCTGTTTCTCTTAAATCACCTACACTATCATTCCTAAACCCTCCCGTTTATCTGTTCTTGGGTCACATTCATGCTTATATTTCATGCATATAGGCCTAAACTGACTATCCAGAAAAAAATTCTAAAGTTAGAATGTGTGTTTGGTCCATATCAGGCTATGCCATTGATCCGTGCAAGAATTTGTGATACTGTGTTCCTTTCCCTGAGCATTGCCACTGACAGCTTGTAGCAAAGTCAAATAAGATGTTTAACAAACCACGTCCTGTCGTTTTTAGCTTTGCTGTTGTACCCCTGTGGCTGTGAGCCAGAGACAGATCCAAGGCCTCCTCCCAAAGTGCGGTGCAACTTTGCCTGTGTTTTGTGTGTACACACGTGTAGCCAGTTCCACATTTTTCTCTCTTGCAGTAGGGTTATCTGGAGAAACATGTGGTGAGCTGAACAGAGCAATTAGGGACTGAGTTTTGAAAGGGAAAAAAGAGAAAGAAAAAGCAGTTTGGTATTTTTTTGTGGAAGGTGAAGATGCTTCTCTATTCTGAGACCATTATTCCAGGGAGGAAGAAGGTGGGTTGTCCTGGTGAATGAAAGCCACAAATGTCAGTGTTCCAGCTCAAGTTGGTCAGAAAGAGAGGACAGCTTGCTGTGCCACTTGATACCTATCTCATCTGCGGTGTTGCCATAGGCTTTTGAATGCCAGCTGCAATAATTAAAGTCAGATATTGTTGCTATGCATTAAAAGAAAAAGAAAGGAAAATAAAACTTAAATAATTTCGTAACTCTCAGAATCTGCCTCAACACAGGTCATCAGATCTCACAGTTGTGACTCTAGCAGGATGATTGAAAATCAGGGGGATACCGTGCTTTGAGTTAAAATAGAAGTATGGTTAAAAAACATTAGTTGAAATAAAGATTAGTTTAACATGAGTTAAAAAACATAAACTAGAGGGTTTCTTTTCTGATGTATGTACTTAAAACAACCAAAAGAAATTGGCCTGAGGACAATACCTAAATGTTAGCCTTGCTTTGTCTCCCACTCCTTCTCAATCATCCTTGTTCCCTGGCATTTTTTAGCAGTTACCATCATTCTCCACGTATTAACGCTTCTCTGAACAGTGCCCGTTCATTTTCCTTGTGGGCATTTAACAATTCAGGCTTAGTTCTGAAGTTTCAGGGTCTCTCCGTGGTGGCAGTTTCGCTCTGTGCCCCCCTGCCTGCTCCTCCCTCTTGCCCTGCTCCTCTGTGGTGTGGGCAAACCAAAGCAAGCCCCGCACACGCCATCCTCCCGAGCTTGGCCCGCCCGCTGCTTCACGGGAACTTGCCCGATTTTGCAGATGTAGTTACTGAGATGGATCACAATAGTGAGGCGCCTGCCAAGCTGCGTTATTTGCACAAACACACTGTCTGCAGTTTTGGTGCGGCGGGGCTTGACGCGAGGATTGCCTCGTTTCACAGCGCTGGTTACGGCACATGTCGTTTCCAAGGGGGAGAAAACCATTTTTAAGGGGTTTGCCCTTCTTTTGGCGGGGGAAAACCATACTAGTGGGAAAAACCTAATTAAGACCAGTTGTACTCAGGTCTTAGCAGAATGTTTAACTTAAGGCGCTCTGAGTTAGTCCCATAAAAATAAATGGGATGATGTAAAACAAGTCAAATAACACCACCTATAAAATCTAAGTAATAACCCAGTCACGTAAGTGGCCTACAAGCCCTTGAGAGGAGCGCAGGCTGCCAACAATTTCAGAAATGATCGTGATTTTAGATCAATTTCATTTTGGGATGCTCAATAAGAGTCACTTTGTCAGGAGGTCCTCAAGAGTCCATTCCCTGAAAATGAAGTGTGCCCAGCACTGCATCCAAAAATTAAGACATCCTAAATTATAAAAAATGCTGGCCACTCATGCTTATTTTAGGAACCTGTATTCTTCCCCAGTTTCATCTGCAGGATTCATCTTGAACTGAATTGGTGTTCATCAAAAGGAGAATTAAAGTCCTCGAACCTGATTCTCATTTAAACTAAGGCCACTTTTGAGTGGTTTTGCAGCACATAGGCACTGTAAAGTACAGTTTATAACCACCCTAACACTCTGGAGGGATGCAAAGTGGCCTCAAGAGAAGTGAAAATCAAGTCTGTAACTTGCTAACTTGCATCCCGAAGGTTGCTCTCTCCATGCAAACTGCCCTGCTGTGGCAGTCTCTGCGCTTCTGGTGGTACCAGCAGTGAGCACAGCCCAACGGGACAGTTGTTTGTTTCAGTATTCCACTCCTCGCATTTCTCCCTCAGCTGTATACTTCCTCCTTCAAGGGCTTTATTGTTGCAGTGTTTCAACATCGTTCTCGGCATTCTTAAAGACAGAGTCGGAAGGCTGCTGTCTGCTGAGCTGCAGCGAGGGGAGTAAAGCTGCTCTGGCAGCTTGAGAATAACAAATGTGACTGTCCTGAGTCCTCCGAAGGAAAACTGAAACATAGGTGGCCAGATGGTATTTCTTTTTCACTTAAAAATCTTGGTTTCAGGAAACTTAATTGATGCCCTGTGGCCTTTTTCCTATCCTTTTTTTTTTTTTTTCCTCCCCCTCGAATTTTGAAGAGGCTCTCTTGTGAAACAGCAGAGCTTTCCTTGAAACTGCACAGGACATGAACCTGGTTTTTAATCAAGTAACAAAATCCACGGCTTGCAAGAGAAGGTCCGTGCATTGCATGTATCAATTAATGCTTATTAATCAGTTTTTGCAGTTAGTTGAACTGCAGACCGTAGTTGGAAGCTGTTAGGGAGAGAGGTGCGAGAGGAATACTGTTGCAGCACTACACCCGGGTCTGCTGTTTGTGTCCTTTGGAATCAAGGTGTTTGTATAATGAAGTTGGCACGTTGATATATGATCTATTTTTTAATGTCATTACAATTTTAGTTCCCTCTGCCTTTTTGTCATTGGGTTGCATTTAAGCACAGCAAGCCCAACTTTAAACTTCCTTACTCAACAGCTTTATTAGTTATAACGTACCGTGACCTTTCTCAACATTCTTAAAGAAAAAGATACAGTGTAATGTCACTTTACTTTGCTTATTGTTCTTTGTTGTGGTGAACAAAGCATTTTCTACAGTGGCTATAGCACATAATTATACAGCTTTCAATAGCGGTGTCTTGGCACATATCAAAGTTCAGAAGAGCCTTTAGAAAAAAAAAGATGTTTTGTGGCAGCCTAGGGAGGGTCTCATCTTTCCTTCAGAAAATAGTTCAAGGCTCTTCTGTCAAGCTTCCCTACTTAGAGCTTTTTCTCCTCCTGCTTCATAAAGTTTAAAGGGGATTCAGTGGAGTTCTATGATCTATTTCCTTTGAAAGATTGTTCCTTTGCACAGAGAAGTCCTTTGACTTCAAGAGTTCACAGATTCATGTCTTTAGGTATCATATGTCTGACCTTATCAGTTACTCTATTTAATGTAGGAGAAAAAGTCTCAACTCTTTGTGTTTGTCTGTTTTGCCTCTGTGAAATGATTTGGTGAAAAGACCATCCTTTTTAACACACCACTGAGAGGCCGTTTCTGACTGTAACCTACCCTGTGGTTCTTCTAAAAAAAAAAAAAAATTGTCCTTGTGTTTTGTGTATGGATGATTTCACAGTGAGAATAGAATTATACAAGGACAGACACACATAAAAAAAATCTTTTGCTCTTTTTTCCTAAATGATCTATTGGCTATTTTGGTGGCTGCTACTCTGGTTCCCCAACAGGCACAACCATTTAACAAACACAGAGATAGCGGCTGGAGTGCTGGGCCAGCAGTAGGTTTTCCCTTGCTTCGACCTACCCCAAAGGCCTTCATAATTAATTGTCCTTCAGAGATGAGGAAAGTTCAGAGACAGTGTGTGTAGCGATGTCTATTGTCTGACATTCAGTTCTCCTTCCCTCAGCTCTTTTTCTTCATTCCACAAAGGGTTATCAATAGGAGCAGGGAGCAAGCTCTCTTCTAACAGCTGCTGGTGGTGGCTGTAGCTTTCTGTGGAAGGTATCATTGTGTTCAGCCATCTATGGATTAAATGGCTGGAAAAGTTCTAACAACCCTTTCAAACAGGCGTGTTTATTTCATCTAGATTACACAGACCTATTTAGCTAATTAAAAACTTTCTCAGAACCCCCTCTCTCCTATTCAAGGGAAGGAAAAAAATTAAAACACTGCTGTAATTATGAAGAATGGCTGCAATGAAACTTCGTTAAATAAATGAAAAATTCGATCTGTCAGCTTTGATCCAAACGCACCCAAATAAGCACAGGCTTGTTTGTTGAGTTGTTCTGTGGTTTTGGTTTGTGGTTTGTTGTTTTTCTTTTCTTAGAGGGAAACAAGGTGCACAGTAGAAAAAGCATAAAAGAAAACATTGATATAAGCTGAAAAAGAAACAAACACTCGCCCAATTTAAAAAACTGCCACAGTTCGTACTGTCTCTGCTCCTAACATCAAAGTGCAAAGACACTGGAGTTTGCTAAACAGATTATTAATATTGTTGTGCCTTCTGTGATTAATTTAGAATCCACTGTGGCATAATTATTAAACTTCATATACAACAGAACAAAATTATATACATGCTTCCTTGTTTTCCCTGATGATATGCTAAACAAAGATATGGTGAGGTTAGCAGATAGGCAAGAAGTACAGTCAAATTAGAGCTGTTTATTAACAATCGCTATGTTACTGCTCCAATTAATTGGGCGAAGCCAAAAAGGACAAATACAATCATTCTTCCACTGAACAGTTTAACTAGCAAATTAGGGAGGTTTTAATAATTTTTTTTTCTCTCAAGAAAAAAAAAAAAAAGGACTCCACTATGGACCTTCACCTGCATTCTTCACAAATACATCACTTTGCAATGGGAAGAAATAATGATATACAACATTTTCTGGGCTCCATCTCACTTCCTGACTGTTAAGAGGGACCGCACAACAATCAAGATCAATTATTGTACTGATTAAGTTATTATGTCTGGCATTTTGAAACAGGTTTTCTGTATTTAAGAAGAAATTGCATACAAAGTAGATGCAGCTAATACAGTAATGCAAAAAAAGATCATAAAAAATTAAAGTTATTCTTATGAATCTTTCATTAGAAGCAATAAAAAGGGACACTGGTGAAGCCAAGTTCTTTGTTCTTTGAGCTCCTCTTGTAGGTCCAGATCCTGCAAACAATTAACGTACTTGAATGTTCCTTCTGCGAGAGTCCTGTTGGCACCTTCAGCCTATCTCCTGCTCTTTCACAGTTTGCCCTCTTAGGCCTGTGGATTACTAGCAGCATTGTTCTACTTTATCAAACAGATGTTCCCTTTAAAAATTGACAAAAGTTCTGTGAAAAAAAAAAATATACCACAAAATCACACAGCTGTACGGAGGCAAACACTTGCTTTTATGCAGGAAGAGCTGTTGTGAAATGATTTAAGGCTACTCAGAGCTTTTCAGATTACTCCCCACCGCAAATAACGTGTTAAGTACTAAATTACCCTAAGCGGTGTTTTATTACTGATCAATAAAATAGTAATCTTGTCTTTTAGCATGGAAAAATATTTTAGTTTTAGTTCAGGGGTAGTTGTACACCAGAAGGCAAAATCCCCTCTACCCTCCCTGCAAAAAAACCCTAACAAATCAAACCCCATCCTTGTTTGTTTCTAGCTTTGCTTTGAGGGAATCCTAGGATTGTTCCAGCTGAATGGTGTTGGGTTTCTGTTCCTGTGTGCGTGTGTGCATGTAGTGATGAAGTGCTGTGTTTTGTTTTGGGGTTTTTGGTTTTTTTGTTTTGTTTCTTTTACAGTTATTTACCCGCACTCATCTTTATTGCCCCCTCCTCTTCTCAAACAAAACAAAAAAACATTGCACTTCACCCCCCTCCCCCAAGAAAAAAAAAAGGAAAAAGAACAGAAACCGACAAACAAAACAAAACTTGGCAAACTCTTCTGACTCCTAGTGCCATTTCATTCTGCATTCAACAAGGGGTAGTGGGAATTGAAACGTCAACTGGAGATCGAGAAAAGCACCAATTTATAGTGTGTTAGCCTTGCACAATTCAAGATTTCTTTTGCTAGCTGCACACATTATACCCAGCATCTCGCCACTCTCTTGTGGCAGTTGTGAGGAATGGCTATTCCTTCCCGTGTGTGTACTACAGGCCTCTAAAGACCCTTATTTATTCTCTCCCATGTCACCTTGTGTACAGTCTGGTCTGTGACACTGATGGTGATTATGTCATTATTTTGCTCTGGGGGCTTTGGCACATCTGCAGAGCTGATGCACATCTTCTTTGTTACGCTGGCATACGTCCCATATCGCAAATGCTTCATTAGCCTTACTGCCTGCCTCCTTGCCAGACAAGAATACCCAAATCCAAGCTTCTTTTTCCTCTGGTCTTTTGTGTCTGTGATGAGCCTTTATTCATCTTCCTAGTTCTTCCCTGTTTTCTGTTTTTCTGTGTAAAACCGATTTCCAGATGTCCGTCGTTCTCCAAAATCCCATCGTGGATGAGGAGTGAGAAGCAAGGTGAATTTTAACCCATATCATCCCTCACTTGCTTAGAGTCTTATCCCTTACAAGCTGAAATGATTTTTCTTTCTTTCTGTGTCTAGCAGGAATTCGTTAGGCAATTTTAAAACCTGGTGTCTGGAAAAAAATAAAAGGAAAAAAAAAAGAAAAAAAAAAAGGAAAATAAATCTATGATTACTCTTAACATTTTACAAATCCTAGTTGTGGTAATGGGTAACATGCAAGTTGCACATGTTTTTCCCAGACTTTCTTCATTTCTTTTAGACAACATAGCTAAATTTCTCACTCAGTACTTTTGGAGGAGCAGCACTGTCTAGTGAAGGCAGAGGGTGTTCACAAGAGCTGATCAGCTGAAATTTCTTGTATCCTGTTTTAATGTGTCACATTAGAAGGTCATAGAACATTTTGTACTGCAAAAATTGAGGAAAATGTTTGATCTTCTAAACTTTATCTAAGCTGCTCTATATAAATGTCATACAGAGAGATGTGAAATAGTGGGTTAGCTTACTAGCTTTGTAAGATTTTTCCCTCTGTTTCCCACCCACCCCATGCTTTTTCTTCATGACCCTGGATTCATGGGCTGGATTCTCAGTGTCTGGTGTAAATCAGCTCCAGCAATCATTGCGGCTAATTAATATATGCCAGCTGAAGAGCTGTCTTTTGTTGTGTTACTATACAGTCAAGTATGTGAATATATTTTAAATGTTAATGGGAAAAAAGTTTCATTTAATTTTTTAAAACTAAATATTAAATGCAGCACTGGATTTGGAGTCACAGAGCCATCATGCTCATGGATGTGGGGTGGAGGGGGGTGTTGTTTTTATTTTTGTGAGGCACGCCTGCCAAAAGAGGAGGTCCCAGCCGATCCTGTCTCATAGTTCAGGATCAGGGCTGTGTGACTGACTTTAACAGAAGTCTTACAGACAGGATTGCCCATCCTATAGGACTTTGAACAGGTCACTTTCACGCAGAACACCGTTTGCTTGATACATTCAATGTGTTTTAAAATGGACGAGAGTCAGGCTCTCATAACGTCAATTAGCAAACTGTCAAAATCCTTTGGAAACCGTGGGAGAGGTTTAGCAGCGCTTTGACCCGTGCTGGTTTCTGGGCCAGCTTGCTAGGGTCCTGCCCTTTCTCAGAGCAGATATCCCTGGCCTGAGAGAGTCGTGGCAGCGCAGGTCTGCTTGCAGACAGACCTTCCAGCATTGATGGGGAGCGCGATGGGGATCCTGTTTTCAAACGTACTTAAATCTGTAAGGGCAAATATTGAGGAAGTGGCAGCAAGATATTGCAAGGATCCATGAGGACTCTGTGCTCTTCACCTGTGTGAGACAAAGCGGACCTGGGAGCAGAAGGAGACGCAGTTAGTAGCAGTTGTAACATTTTAAGCTCCAAAAGTGAAAAACACCATTCAGTCCAAGCAGGGGGGAGTCTTCAGAGTACTGGATCACTTTCTTTATGTACACATAGCCCATCCCCTGCAGCACTAGAGTATAGCTGAATTTTGTGTGCAGAGAATCTTCCTGATAGGTAAGTGTGGGTGGGTGAGAGATAGAAGGACAGCCAGAAGGGCTGGCCGAAGGTAATCAACGTTTTGGAGATGATTTCTCCCTTTAGATCTGGAAGGGACAAGGTTCAGCTTTCTTATCTGCAGAGGGGGAAGGTACATGGGCGGGCTCTGACTCGTTTTGTGTGCCCTCTGCGGGGGGGCTGTTTCAAGGCTCCGGTGGAAATGTGCTGTCAGAAGAAGCCCTGTCCAGGTGGTGGTCCAGAGTGCTCAAAGAGGTGGCCTTGAACTTGTTTCTGTAGTTAGTGGAGAGGCTTTGTAGAGAGCAGCAAACCAGGGTGGCATGATCTCTGTTGCTAAGCAGACAGACTGCTGCGATTGGGACTTAGGGTAGAACTGTGGCATAGACACATAAATGCATTTAAAGCAGTAGTCTGCAGCTTCAGAAAGTTTTTAGAGGGGAGAGGGGGAAATAAACGTTGCAAATAAAAGGTCTTTAAGTGCCAAATATCAGTGTTCGGCAGGGCGGGGGGAGCGGGAGCTGGAGCAGCTTATCTCTCACAATTGCAGAGAGGGCTGGCTCCATCAGATGAGGCCCAGCCTCGAGGTTATCTAATCCACTGCTGTCTGGAGTCACACCATTTCCTTCCACAAGGGATAAAGGGGAATCAGATGAGAGGGAGCTCAGTCCATTAGGATGTAAGGCTTTGTCTTCTGACCTCACAGGCTTGCGAGCCTCACTGGTCCCTAACAGGCCCTGCACTGGAGCTTGTAACAGGGTGTTTGTAGCCCAGCTTGGCCAGCTGCATGGCTCAGGATGGGATAGATGGAGCAGCTTATCCCATCATGAAGGGCTCTGGATGCTCATAAAAGTGTGGTTGCACTGGGAGGAGATTTGTCAGAATTGGTCAGTGGGAGCCTAAACTGGTGGAGACAGCTTTATTTGCAACGCCCCTCACTCATAACCATGCACAATTTCCTTCCCCTGCCCCTACCCTCTGCCACTGGAAAGAGGAAAGGAGGTACCCTGTGCCAGAAGGCATGCTTGCCACCTTCATGACACCCCCAAAAGGACCCTGGTGACAGCCTGTTTCCCTGCCAGACTGATTAAACACCACCTGCTTCCCATCCTTCTCCCCTACCTCCCTCCTCGCTCCCCCCACCCCAGCCCATGCAAACCGAGGAGGGAGAGGGCACAGTTGGAGCTGTTCAGGGCCAGACACAGAAGACAAAGGTGACTGCAATGCAGAGAGATGAGAAGAGTGTGCAAGAGCAAGCAACACCAATTATAGATGTTACTGTACCATTGCAACATTTTTATATTTATATATATATGTATACACACACATATAAGATGTATTCTAGATGCATAATCATTTTAATTATCACTTCTACTATAGTGTTAGTGGTTCACCTATGGAGACAAATTCTGCTGAACATAAAAAAATCCTTGCAAATTACAAGCTCTGTGAGCCAGTTTACCTCTGTATCCATGGCCTAACCAGCAGTTTCTGCACACCTGCCTCTTTCACACGTGGAAGTACACCATGAAAGCAGAGGACTTGCTGCTGGTGAGACATAACCTGCTCATCTCTGTCCAGGCTGTGCCTCCTGGTCCTTCTGAGTAACACATCACATTCCTATCTGGCTGATGTGTCCAGGAGAGTATGCAACAACCTCTCTGCTGAGCCAGAATTGGGTGGTCATCCCTGTACTCACTTTTCTGGACAGGTTTTTTGTGGGCGCCTGTATGTGGTACCTGCCAGAATCTGGCAGCAGGGTACATAACGTGCTGCTTGGCATTGTAGGCAGCCTCTTGTAGCAGATTGCGTTTCACCACAATGGACTGAGTTAAAGTTAGACTATTCTTGCATGTGAGAGTTTTATTTCTCCTTCAGTTTTTGTATCAGGCAGCTTCTGGGGTGTGACAGTAACCCCTCCTGTGACTCCTTCTTACATTTCCCAACACACACTAAATGCCCAGCTAGCATAAGCTGTAGGAGCCTTAGTGATTTTTCCATTCTGTGGCAGTGCCACTGGCAATGCAGCAAGTTAAGGGCAATCAGAGTTTCCATTAGAAACCTCTACATCTCATGTAGTTCTAATTCATCAGTAAGGCGGAAGAGGAAATTTAATAATCTTCCCAGGAAAATGCTGTTGATGATTTTTGAGGGCGGGGAAGGGAAGAACTAAATTTCAAGGTGCAAAAAGTCTAAACAAACTGGAAATTGGAAGTCCTTTTTATTTGGTTTTATCCCGCTCTACTCCTGAGTCTTACCAAGTTTTGTGTTTGAAAACTAGCACGTTAAAGCCGTGCTGTTTGCATGCCAAAGTAGCTCTGTTCTTCTCAGGAAAATGCTGTTGATGGTTTTTGAGGATGGGGAAAGGGAGAACTAAATTTCAAGGTGCAAAAAGTCTAAACAAATTAAAAATGAGAAGTCCTTTCAATTTTGTTTTAGCCCACTCTACTCCCGAGTCTTACCAAGTTTTGTGTTTGAAAACTAGCACGTTAAAGCCGTGCTGTTTGCATGCCAGAGCAGCTCTGTTTCCGCGATGGAATGGCTCATCCCCTGCACCGTGGGCACAGCAGTTCCGGGACAGGGATCCCTCCGGGGGGACGGGGCTGTGGGAAGATGGGTCCCACCAGGGAGGACCCCGGGAGGCAGCAGGGGTGTGAGCCCGAGCGAGCTGCGGCAGCGCTGTTTGTGCTCAGCCACCAGCGGCGCTTGGTGCTCCAGCCACGCAGGGAGCCTGCAGAGTGCTTCCCAGTCTTTATTTGTGGAAAAGCTTAATTGAAATGCAAGTGATTAAATCTAATGTATCATGCAGTATCCATTTTCACTGCACTACCACTTTCACTTCCCCGATATTATCAGGCATCACAGCAGCCCCACTGTCAGGTTTTTTCCTTGTAAGAGCCATGCCCATTCTCTCTCCTCTTTGTGAGCTTGGCGGAGGAGATAACAGTAAGCCAGCAGTACATTACTAGTGCCCCAAACTCTCCTCATGGGATAAGGGATCTCAGCTTTATTTTAAACAAACACTTTTAAAATACATCCTTAAATCATTTTCCAGCTTTTTACAAAGAGTGAAAAAACTACATTGCAACAGTAAATACAATAAGCAGCCTCTGCTGTTCGCCTAATTTTTCTCTTTTGAGCTGGACTTGGACTAATGCTTTTCCCTTCCCAACATTAGTCCTGTCCCAAAAGAGTGGCCTTCCCTTTGTGTGGCACAGTGGGAGAACAGACTTTCCTGAATGGCCACCCGGTTTCCTGTCCATTCTTTTCTCTTTCCAAGAAAATATATTTCTTAAGAGATTTGTACAGCAGGAGTTGTGAGACGAAACTTGAAGGTAAAAAATGAAAACTGTGGTGGCACCAGAGAGCTGCTGCTGTAGCCAGGGGGATTGGGATGCATGTAGAGGTGGGCAGAATGACACCCTGCATTCTAGAAAGGTGCTGGTTGGGAGAAGAGTGTGTTTACTAGAGCGTCCAATAGTTGAGGTATTTTTCATTTGTGTTTTTAAAATAAAAGCATCCTTTCCAACTATTTCCCTCTCCTCATAAGTGATAATGGAAGAGGCATTAGCCTTTCCATTGCCTGAGCCAACCTGGTTTTTTCTAAGAGGTGTCCAGGATGTTCAGCCAATTGAGTGATCTAATTAGCTGAAAATTGTTAATTTCCTTTACCTTATAAAGCACCTAACACAGAAACTGTTAAATAATGTTAAGTGTCAGACTTAAACTGAGAACATTGGGCCATATGCTGCCGTGGCTTTCGCGCCAAAAAGTGTAGCAACTTACTCCAAAACCTGCCTCCAATTCCTGTGCAGAAGCCAAAGCCTCCTGCTTGATATGCTGCCACACCAACTCACAGTGCTGAGATGGTCCCACACAGCGGCTCGCTGCACTCCGGGAACAGGGAGTGTGCGTGAGGGGAGGGGATGGTCTGGATAAACGTGGCAGGAGCCAGGACACCGACGAGGTGTTGCAGACGCTGCCTTTGCAAGCCTGGGAAGGCCAACGGTGGGGCAGTGCTGCTCAGGGCAGCATTAGCCTGGAAAAGGCATCAGATCTGTGCCTGCAGCTCCTGACTGCACGAATCCCCACTCTGCAGGGGGCCAGGTGGATAGATGAGCTGCCTGGAAGCTCCTTCTTAGAGCAGGGGGATCCCTGGATTGGTGGAGTGCATGCAAGGAAGGGGCTGGTCCAGGTGTCACCAGCCTCTCTGCAAGCCAACAGAGAAGTGGCTCCAGGGATAGCATGATGTCTTACTGCTAGGGAAGGATGCAAAAGGGCCTGTCCTTGATAAGTTTCCTACAGGACACAGGCTGTGGGTATGAGAATGTGTGTTTAGGTGCCAGCTTTTCCCCAAAGCCCACAGGCTTAAATCTTTCTCCTGTGAGGAAGAGGCTCAGGGCTATGTGTGGGTGACACACGTGGAGTTCCTCAATCATCTCATTGAAGAAGGTTGCTCTCTGGCCCCAAAGCTCACCTTACCCTGACTTTGGGGGTGGGGGTGCCTGTGCAAATCTAGTTTGTGCTTTGTATGAGGTTTTCTTGGCAGAAGTATTTCTCCTGAATCTCTTCTGCTGTCGCTGTACCTGTGCTGGTGTGGACCGCTGTGCACACGCATGAAAGCTGTCTGATCTGGAGCTACCCATGGTGAGCCTGCTTCCCCAGTAGTGGACTCATCATTCGGGAGAGGTTCTCCAGCACTTGTCTAAAAGGTGCTCTTTATGCCTTGTCCTTGGGCTCCCTACAGAGTTCCTCTGTATAGCTACTGTCTAGATCATGCAACAAGAAGAGTGATCTGGCCTTGCCCCTCTCATCCCCTCCAACCTGTTTACTCCCGTCACCACGACCTTGTGCTCTGCAACGTGAGCAGCCTTCACCAGTCGAAGGCCTCTGATCCTAAGCCCACAAGAGATTTTGGCTTTCCTATTTGGCAAGGTGACTTGTTGCCCACCAGGTCAACATGAACAAAGACTTTTAATATCCATAATGTCCTGCAGCTGGAAAAATTGGGAAAAAAAATCTTGAGCTGTCTATGCTGCTCTTGTTTATTTCTGCTCATAGTTAGGATCAAAAAAATCCAAATGCACATGCACCAAAAAATCTACTTTATATAAAATTTGAAAGTAAAATCAATCCTGGCCCAATCTTATCATTTTTAAAGTATGTTTATCCAGCTTTGTAGTAGGAACAAGCAGACTGTTTGAAGGCCACATAGTTTTCAAACCTTGGTTGCAACACGTTACCCCATTTTGAAACCGTCTTTATCTAGCCGAGAAAACTAAAATCTGTTTGACAAAGTAGCACTCCAGCCAGTTTATCTTGCAATATGGCTTTAGCTCACAGAGCCTATTGATTTCCTTAAATTAATGTTTACAGAATGCTACTGAATTTCACTCAACGGGACATTGTTCTTTTGAAGCTTTGTAAAATATGATACAGAGTGTTACTGCCATTTGTTCCTTTGCTAAGACTGATGAAACATTTATTTTTTTAAAGCGCAGCCTTGAACTATAGCTGTTTCCTACAAGTGTGTTTACTCTTGGAACATTAGTAATACAACACACTATCAGACTCCAACACAATACCACAGGCAAAGTCTGTAGGTACGCTCCAGCCAGCCTAACCGTATAAATGGAGCTGAAGTTTAACACAGATTAGACATCGTATGAGAAAAGGTTTCGAGCTTAGCCCAGCTGTCCCTGTCTGAAGGATCTTCAGATTTGTGTGCTACAGCCAAGCAGTTGTCTGACGCTGTTACAATATTAGAACAATTGCGTTGGTCTTGGTACTTCTAAACATGGGACCCCGGACTGAAAATTACCATGTGATCCTTTCCCTTTGTCTCCCCAGACAAGGTGAATGGCTTTATGGTCGCCTTGCTCCTGGGTCAGAGGCTTCTGATCCAATCTCTAAGGACTGCTTTGAAATCTGCTCCAAGAAGCACTTGCATTCCCTCTTATGTCTGCCCAAATCTGGTAGTTTTCTAAGATGAGGTTGCAGTTACGTATTGCAGGAATTTTTACAAGAAATCACAGCCACCAATGGCTTGACAATTTTGCTGCTGCTTTCTGCACACATCATTCCAATAAATGTTCACTCTTTGCTTATGGGCCTAAACTGGGCACCCTTACATGCGTTAGGGTATGTATTTTATCCCACAGGCATCAGAGTGAGCTGCTCACTTGGAGTATGAGTGGGAAAAAAGCGCTTCTGTGGAAAATGTGTGCCCCAGCACAGCCAGAGGTGGACCATCCACAGGCAACATAAACTCTCAGTTGAAACCAGTGGGGTGGTGAAAATTTACGCTGCTGAAAAGCTGACCCTTGGTAGCCTCCCACATGTGCTCAAGGAGAGGGCCTTAAACTCCCCAGTTATTGCATGCAATATTAATGTGTCAGCTGGCAAGAGAGAAAAATAGAAGTCATTTGGGCACCTAAGATGCAGGCTTATTTCTTTGTAAGACTGTGTCTGGGAGCAGATGACTTTTCTTTCTATCATGGAGGTTCCGTGTAGCCAAGTCCCAACTCTCTGCAGAGGGGAAAGGAAAGCCAGCTCTGACTTCTTGCCTCTTTATCTAGTAATCTCTGTGTGGCCTTCCTAAAGCATCTGAGTTTATCCATTTAAGTCCACTCTGTCTGCAGTACAAGCCCCCAGCCTGTGCTACTGCTGTCAGGAGATATGTCTCTCCTTGATCAATATTTACTTAACAAACAGCAGGGATAGGAGAGTTTGTTTAGAGGAATCATGTGTGCACAAGGGTGAATGAATGCTCGGTAAAGTACTTCACCTGTTTGTCTCCTTTCCTAGGGTATCTTTCCTGCTCCAGACCTCATGCTGGGCTTTGCTACCATTGCCCCTGTGAACATGCTCAAAGCCACCCTGCCTTAGGACAGTTTAGCAATCGGCCGCAGAAAACGAACTTCTGAGTAAATATTTTACTCCCTGTTCTGGGAAAGTTGGAGGCAGAAGTTTGGGAACTTTGTAAAATTATTTCTATGGTCAAAAATACTTGATGCTGAAGTAAAAATAAACTAGCTTCTCAGACTCTTGCACTTACTCAAGAAAAAATTTCAAAGATGTTTTAAGCATTTTGTTGGGACAAAGTGTTTCAAAATTGCTGCTGCCAAAAATCTTAAGTCTTCTAAAGAAAAAAAAATAATGTGCAGGTAAAATTGTAAGGAAGGAAGTATGTTTAGTATTTTTTAAGAATAACTTTAGAAAGGTCTGTTATTCATTTATCCAACTAAAACAGTTGTTTCTGATGCCTGAGATCATTGCATGCAATTAGCTTTGAGGCATCTGAGTCTAGTTTGGGGGGGGGGGGGG